>JAAWXA010000003.1:40251477-40281754 GCA_038090715.1 Florisuga fusca
TGCCCTCCCCACCCCCCCTTCCTGAGGAACGAATAAAATAAAATATATATATTAATATGGAAGCAAGATGAGATGGTTTAGTGATTTTTTTAATTTTTTTTTCAGTGGCCAGAAGCCAGAACTCTCCTAGTGAACGCCCCTCACTGAATGGGAAAAGCTGCTTTGTTTAATTAATGTTAGTCCTTTCCCCAAGAAGAAAAGCAAAAATACTCCCATTGTTTTAGCTCTAGGACATAGCTCCTTAAAAGAGTCATGGAAGACATACTGGGTCCAACCCTCTTTTCTTCCTCCCCCTCCTGCCTTCATTACTACCACACATAGAGACACTGACATACACACAAAAGGAAAAGGGAGTGCAGGAAAACATTCAGAGCAATTACCTGAGAAATTTGGTAAGAGTCTTAGAGGGCACCATGGGTACACCTGTATGGAGAGGGATTCCACCTGCAGAAGAACCTCTGCAGTAACCTCTCTCTGAACCACACCTCATTTAGTACATTAATCCACCCAACACTGAAACGAGTGAAAAACACTAATTTGGTCAGAGTGTGCACAGAGCAGTTTTGGTAGCATTTGTAACCCACTATTTGTAGAATCACATGATTGTGCATAAAGACATTAAAATCTCTAATGTAGATTATAATTCTCTCCAAATGCACTAAAATAGAGACAGCTGTAAACCAGATAATAGGTCAACCCTTTTTTTTTCATGTCTGCTTGGCTGTTTCTTTTTCCTGCACTGTTTTAAAAATAATAGTTTGCTGGAAGGAAAATACACATTTTTACATTGGATGGAAACATACCAACCTTCCCACTGATGTTTGAAAGCACAGCAAGTGTCTTTGTACTAATTGCAATTATGAGAGCACTATGATGAATAGTATATAGTCATTTACGTGGTTTATGTTGTTCGATCATTCAGATACTAAAGCATGTGACATATCTTTTGTATAAAAACACATATAATCAGTTTTGTTTGTGGCCTTGCACTGTTGCAGATTTGTTGTCTGGCTGAGAGGCTCTTTTTTGAAGGGATGGTTTTCCATATTAGGGAAAGAGTCTGCTGAATGTTTTAAGCTGTTACACCTTTTTTGCCTTTCTCTCCACTTACACCTTTTCTTTCTGCACACAGATTCTGTGATTGTAATCTATTAATCTGATCAGGTTTGTCTTGTTTTTTATGATGAAGCTAGGCATGCATTTAGAAAATGTCCTAACATGGAGATACCATTCCAAGTAGCAGAAACACTGATAACAAGCAATAATTGGTGAAGGAAAAACTTGTGTTTCACAATATTGAGATCCAGACAATCTCTTAATTTCACAATCCTGGCTTAAGTGTTACAACTTTTCAGACTGAATTACTTAATATATTACTGGGCCTGAAGATGAAGTCAGAGTTTTTAAGGGAGGATGCACTGTTTGCAGCACAGCAATTTTATTTAACACTTAGTTATGAAGCTGTGCACAGAGAAGCATTTGAGATTGTTGACATTAGAAGCCCAGCCCTGAGGTTATGGTCAGGCTGCCACCTGCATCCCCACCTTCCTTCCCTGCCCTTCCCTGCTGCCTGACTTTGCCTTGCTTGGCTGAGCTAAACCTTGGTGTGCTGCAGTGTTCTACCTTGCTGGGCTGTAACATTTAAGGTGTGAGCATGCAAGGGGTGGTGACATCCTCGGGAACAAGAGTGTTTTCTTTTGCTGAGAACCTGAAAGCTGTCATTTAATATCACTCAGTATCATGTAACACAAAAGCTACATGACAGTGAGAATGTCTCTTTTCCTACTCATCTAGGCTGGAACACAGCAAAGTTTCCACTTATTTTTATCTATTGTGAAAAGAAAGCTCTGCTGACCTATTTTGACACTTGGCCAGGGAGGTGACTACATCAGTCAGAAGCTGATGATTTTTGTTTCCAAACTCACCCACCAGAATTTTAATACTATGCTTTTTTTTTTTTGCTTTTTTTTTTTTTTTTTTTTTTTTTAACTGAGATGTTGTCAATGCTTTTACTCACCATTTGTTTCCACATTATGTATTTTACGTGGTATTTTAGAGACTTACTCTTAGCAGTCTTTATAATATTTTTGTAATGTAAAATTCTTGTGCGCCTGAAGAAAATTTCTGGTGAATTTTCACATTACACAGTGGCACTGAATAGTTTTTTGTGCAAATTTCTCACAGGTCTGCTCATTTGTATCCTCCTCTTCCCAGGGACTCTCCTTCACTGCACAAGGCATTTGAAGTTCTGCAGTTGGTTTTTGCGAGACTTTGAGTTCTCTCAATGCTGCCTCTGACTGAGCATCTCCCAGGTTTGAAGCCAAGGGTTTGTAAGTCATGGCAGGATCAAGAATTAATTCTTCTGCGAGTAATTGATGCTCTGAATTATTTCCACAGATGCAGCTTCCATAAGTGCTGATACACAGCAGCACAATACTGACTTTGCAGACCAGCAAAGGAGTGGTCACTCCAGGCAACAAAGCACAGGAAAATGTTTTGTAGAGAACAATGCATTAGCAGGACATTACAGCCTTTAATTTAGATTGTCACTAGGAAGAACCAGATCATTGGTGACACCGAGGGACTTCTGTGCATCATTTCTGCCTGACAGGATTCTTTCAGGTGGATCTAGCAGCATTTTTGCTGTTGAGAAAAGAGAAATTTGAGCCAGGTCATCAACAATACTGACAGCAGGGGATTTTTTTCCCCAAAAGGTATAAACATCAATTAAGCACTAAAACTCCACTCCCTATTATTCATTTGAACCTCTGCATGGTGCTGCCTGGCCTCAGGGCTAGAGCAACAATGGGGCACCACCTTGTGTGTTGTTGGGATTTTGGTCCCCTAGCCCAAAAACCCCCACTGGGAATCTCTTGTTAGGGAAGGACATTACCCTTCCATTCAGCACCTTTTTTGAGAACCCTACCACATTTGGTTTGGATATGTAACTAAGTCTTAGTTTAAGGAGGGGCATAAACTTTGTGCATGCAATCTTTTTCAAACGTTAATGAATGTCTCAAATGGGAAGGGCTGCAGAACCTATTTTCTCTAGCTTCAGGACCTAGAAAATAACTATTTGGAGCTCATGCAGATGTATGTTAAGTAAAGTACAAAAAATTATATTTTATTTTTAAGTTGAGTCAGTTACTGAGCAGTGTGGGACTGTAATATTTTTTAGCACTACTTAAACCCCTGTATTTTAAAGAAAACATAGGAGTTCAAACATGTTTGACATTTGTGAAAGTCAGAAGAAATACTGCTGATTGACAAAACCAGCAGTTTTACAAAATAACCTTCAAGCACAGTATCTAAAAAATGCTGAAATAGATCTAAGCAGAGGGATACAAAGTTAAAAACTGAAAAAAACTTCCGTGGAGATATGGTTGATGTAAGGGTTAATGTCCACTGATATAACTTGTGGCGAGGTAAAAGGTGGTCGAAAGAATAAGAAAACACTTACAATTTCAGATATTCCTTTTTCTGTAGCAAACTCACAATTTGTATATTGCCTTTCACTTTCATGGTCAGAAACAGTGTTTTTTCAAAAGAGCGTCTTTCAGATACAAACACCATGTTTACAGTATTTCCACACATTATCTGTAGCTGTTTGCAATGTCATCTTAAACAAGTAAAACTTTGCTGGTGCTTTGATTTTTCAGCAGGCTGTGGAGGCCCATGGTTATATCCCTCTCTCCATCTGAAGAAATTTAAGATGGTAACAGAGAAGTTAAAGTGCAAGCAAAGCACACTACATGTCTGTATTCTCCATAAGCTTTGTACTTGGATATTGAGTATACAGCTGGAGATATCTCATATATGTTATGGAAACCAACAGCGTTATCAGAGTTGGGG
This sequence comes from Florisuga fusca, assembly GCA_038090715.1. Classification (NCBI taxonomy): domain Eukaryota; kingdom Metazoa; phylum Chordata; class Aves; order Apodiformes; family Trochilidae; genus Florisuga; species Florisuga fusca. The sequence continues at coordinate 40,255,330 of JAAWXA010000003.1, forward strand.
TTTAGAACAGTAGGAGTGCTTGGAACTGAGTCTCTTCATTTTCTCAAAGAGATGGCAAGTGCCAAATTCTTCTTGATTCAAATTGCCCTGTGTTAAATGTAACACTTTAACATGACTGACAGTTAAGCTTTCTAAGCTCCTTGGATGTCATTGCATGTTTAATTCAGACAATAATCATTAACAAACCTAATTTTAAGAAAATATTGTTAATGGAGAGAAATTCAAATGTGTGTGTGCTCCTAACCTTAACCCTGCCTTTAGGACATCATAGGGCACTTGGACTGCTGGTAATTGGGAACTTCTTTTCTTTTTCACTAAACCAGGCCTTCTCACGGAATCAAATTCCCAATTCTTCTTAGAGCTTTGTCAGGCTGTTCTTGGAGGCAGCTGTCTGCATGCTCATCTTCAATCTGCATTTGAAGAACCAGAGAGCAAAAGGAAGTTTTACAAGGTGCGATGTTGCTCATTCAGTGCCAACTTGTTGAGGTACCTATTTAGATGTTTAACACAGAACTTCTTTTCCCTAGTTTACATGTTCTCCAAACAGGACTTTTTGCTTTATACCCTGTTAGAAGCCTTTCTGGAGCATTTTACCTGTAGAATTTTGTAAAATGTCTCTGTGACAGAAGGGGAGACCAGGAAGGATAGCAGCTATACTTCTCCCTGTGAGCCAGCAAGGATAGACAGCTACAAAAAGAGATCTTCATTGTCACCGTTTTATAGCATATATCAGCACGTGCCCACTCAATATTCATGACAACATTCTTCTTCCAGAGATCTGACTAGAGCAATTCAATGCCCATTGCAGTTTTCTGTCTCTCAAATACAACTAAACCCTTAGAAATCTGATTATGACAGTAACCATGAAGTTGACAGGGAAGTAATAGAGCTTACAAAGGTTAATTTGGATGAAAAAAAAAAACAACAACCCAACAACTTGTCATGAATCTACGGTAGAGAGCAATATTTTCTAATTTGTGAGACTCGCATATGCTGGGAGGAATGAAACTAAGAAAAGATGTCTTTCAAGCTGACAGATTTGATCATGAGAAATCTTTGGCTCCGTGTTTGTGTTTTGTTTAAAGTAAATATCTTCCTTGCAAGGCAGGCTTCACAAATGAGAAAGTAATTTTCAGACACCACACTAAAGTAATTTTCTGACACTAATGAATCTGCATCTCTAACACATACACACTGCTCAGACTCTCCTTTACAATACTAAAGAGTAGAGGAAGGCTACTCATATGGGTGAAATCGTGACAATTTCACTGGAATACATGGGAACAGAACTTGGCCAACTTAATTACCTGTACCTGCATCAGTTCATCTGTACGCTGTATTCCCTGTCGTTGGAGTGAAGAACTGCTGCAATAGCCTCAGACCTTTTGTTCCAAGTGTTCTGAAAATGTTTAGGAGACATGCTGGAAATTTCTCCATACAGTCCTAAGTTTCATGGTTTAACACTGGCCCGGCAATTAAAGCGAATAAAAGATGTTTTCTATTAATCCCCCTCTCCTCCCTGATAAGGAAATGAGAGAGAATAAGGGAAAGAGACTTATGGGTTGGAAACTAAACTACACAACTTTAATGAAACAGAAATGCTAAATAGGAAAAATTACTAAATATATACAGGTATACAAATATACAGGAAAACTTGATACCACGTTCCTCCCCTCTTTCCCCAATAACTCTCACGTCACCACTGAGGCTGCAGGGCAGCCCTGGGAAAGTCCAGGCTGGACTCCTGGGGTCAGCAGCAGTTGGGAGCTGGAGGCAGGAACACACAGATTCAGGCTGGCACGGATCAGGACCACAGGCAGAGGAACGGACAGAATCCTCCCAGGATGCTGAAGCAAACAGGGAACAGGCAAAGGAAGGGCAGGAAGAAGAAGAAGGCAGGAAGGAAGGGCACAAAGAAGAAGAAGGGGCTTTGACCCTCGTGATCCCTCAAATTTATACTGAGTATGACGTGTATGGGATAGAATACTCTGTTTGGTCAGTTCTGGCATCTGTCTGTCCAGTCCTCCCCAAAGGAGGGGTTCAGGTGGGACCTCTTTACTCCTGGAGGGTAAAATGTTCCTCAGAGTTGATCAGTGTCCTTGGCTCTGCACACCAGTCTCTGGCAGTAACTATAAACATCCAGTGTTATCAGTCCCAAAAGGAGACACTGTCTGAGAAACTTGCTGTTAATTTCAGCAAGTGCAGCTACTTACAAGAAACTTAGCTGAAAGCAAAAGTACAGACCAGAAAATCACCTTTATCCTGGCCCAAACCAGGACAACGTCTTGGAACTTGCATTGGATTCTATGAGAAGGAGGCACTGAAACCTGCAGTAAATCCTTAACCAGGTCAGTGAGCCAGGTTTTGGATAGCTTAAATCACATAAATTGCATCACTGTCCAGAAATGGCATCACTGAAATGAATGGGGCTTGTTCTTCTGTAAGGAGACACAGAACTTTGAGTAAAACTATTGGACGCAGTTCCAGGGTGGTGTGATTTTTGGAGAGACATACTATAGAAAACATGAGATGTATTCATGACACAAGATGAGAGAATCAGGAGTAAGGCTGGTTGGTTCTGTTGTGTTTGGGTTTTCTTAATATGAAGCATTACTGATTACACATTTACATAATCAGCCACATGAGTAAAACAAACTGTATAAAACAAGTTGTTGTTGTTGTTTTTTAAATCCCCAAACTTAGATTTATTTGACATAAAGTCAGAAGCTTCTGTAAGCTATGGCAAGGTAATATTTGAGCCAGTTACCTACAACAGTGAGAACTAGCCAGGCTCTTCCTAGATATCAGTCACAGATTTAAATTGTATGTTAGGAAAGGATTCCTTACCATGAGGGTTGTGGAAAAATAGAGCAGGTTGTCCAGGGAGGTAGTTAAGGCCTCATCCCTGGAGATTTTCAAGGTGAGGCTTGATGAGGCTCTGAGCAACCTGATCTCGTTGAGTGTCCCTGCTCACTGCAGGGGGGTTGGACTGGATGACCTTTAGAGGTCCCTTCCAACTCAAATTATTCTATGATTCTATAATTGCAAAGCTATCATTGCTCCTCTTTGTAGCAATCAAGATCTCAGAATTATTTTTCCCAATTCTCTTGGCGATTGGGAGTGGGGGTGATGTGGCTGAATGAACATGAACATGCCTCTCTGACATCCTTCTTGCCAAGACAATTTCTAAAACACCAAGATGAAAAATTACTTAGGGTTTAGCAGCTTAAGGGACACAGCATTATATAAACACCCACAACTGGGGAGAAAATGTGATTCAATAATTTTTTGTGGTTTAAGTTAGCTGCCAGGTGTACTTGACAATCTACACTTATTCCTAATGTCAGCCTGATCTTAATGTTGTGTTTTTATCATGAGTTCCTGTTGACAACATGAACCACCTGAACAGTAAACCCATTATTATCCACAATCACAAAGGGTGATTTGACAGTTGTATGAATGACATTTGGTACTAGCATGGGGTTTTGTGAAAGAGCTTCATATTTTACAGTTGGTTGTAGTAACTGTCGTGTACTGGATTATGAAATTTTTCAAAAGTGTATTTCAGAAATAATACTACCTTGGAATCCAGTGGAGGGGAAACTTGCTATCTCTTGTGGCAAGCATGGGAATAATTTGTTGTATTATCATATAGCAATGCACTTGAAAATGGACTTTCCTTTTATCTATTTAACTTCCTTTGTTGACTTGCTTCCCTGATCATGTAAGTGTGCCCTGTGTTGGCTGGAGAAATTATAAATTGTATCCTGACTTCCAAAATATCTGAATAATCAGAACTTTAAATTGAAATACCAAGGACTGTGAGCAGCCAGCACCATCAAAAAGCCAAGTCCTGAGCAATCAAGGAAATGGATGGGAAAAGGACTGAATTCAGCCAGGCTGGCAGAAGGTGAGAACAAGACCAGTATAGACAGAATGAGAAGCATTTATCACCCTTGATAAGCTCAAGGTAGGTTTCATGGGGTTAGTGAAATAATCTTAGGAGAAAGCAGCTGAAGCTGAAGTAAAGGCCAAGGAGCTGGGCAGATAATTGGAGACTGAGCTGGCAAGGTAAGAGTTAAAGTAGAGAGCCCACATAAGCAACTGCAAACCATGAAGGAGTAGAGACATTAAAACAGAGATAGATAACAACAAACACCAGCTTTGCCAAGTTCTTTTTCCTGCCTTATGTAACAAGATGACTGAGGCAGAGCTAAAAAACAAATACATATAGATTTGGAGCAGGAAGAAAAACCACTATAAAAAACTTCATATCTGACTCAGAAAATCTTGGCTGATCCACGAGAGGAAAAAAAAGTGTTGTATTTAGGCCTGTGTGATTTATCTGAAAGGAAAATATTGTCTAAAAGTTTAAAAGATTATTGGAAAATGTAAATAATTTTAAAAGAAATATTAAAACATAGACATTAATTTCTCATTCAACAATAGATAGTGCAACATAGCAATACATGTATTGTCTTGTGGTGTTGTACCTTGTAGGTATAAATATAACTGAACCTCAGAAAATTTAGATCAGTATCTATTATTGCTAGCAAAAGCTTTTTTTGCCATTATATTTTAAATCTCTCTGCAATGATCTATGTATAAACTGAAATTCTTAAATCATCTTGAATGGCTCCAGTTGTGTTGCTATAGCAGTGTTTGTGGTATCAAACCAGCCCTACCACTGGAGGCCTTGGATGGCTCCCAGCTTGGTACAAACTCTCCTATTTGTAGAGGGACTCACCTCTCCTGGGACTCTTTTTTCCAGCAAGCCTCTTTGTAGCTGATTCTTAGGGATTCTCCAAGGCTTACTGCTCTACAGTGAGCATTTTATTAGCTGTGGTCTTCCAGCTTCTTCTCCTCACTCATGAAAGGCAGCCCATCTCCACGGCTGTTATTTCACCTGCCTTACCTTGAAGTGAGGAGCACCAGGCTGCTGATAACACTCTGGTTCATACTATGAGATGAGACACTTGCCTTACGTATATAACCACACTCTGAAATTCAAATGATGCAGTCTGGTGCTGAGTCCCACCAATGCGAATTTCACTGTTACTCTGTGGCCCCTGTTTTCCACCCTAGTTGGTGCCTGCCAGCATCAGTCAATGGTGAAGTGATGATAGTGCTGACAGCTTCCCAGCTGAGTGTTCTGTACCACCCGAATGATCTATCATTTTCCCCAGCACCACCAAGGCTCAAACAACTGCTCCCAAACCTGCTGAACTCTACATCGCCACAAGAGTAAGGATTAGGGGATGAACCTTCAGAGGTAATGTAGTAGATATCCCTACAGATAACTTGATCAAGAAAAGAAGGTAGATGAATCCCTCTTAAGCAGCTGGGAGAAGCCTTGAAATCACACATCCTGGTGATCACAGACAACTCTGACCACCCCAGTGTCTGCCAGAAGGGCACAAACAATACATGAGATTTCTGGACTGTCTTGAAAACTGTTTTTTGATGCAGGTGATCAGCGAACCAACAAGGAGATGTGGGACCTGCTACTCAAAAAAACCCAAACCAACCAAAACAAAAACCAAACAGAGTATCTGAAGGTCAAGGACAACCTTGTCTGCAGCAACTGTGAGACAGTGGAGTTTAAGATACTGAGAGAAGTGAGCAAGACAAATAGCAGAATTACGACGGGACTTCAGAAGAGCAAATTTAGGCCTGTTCAGGGTGGCTTCCATGGGAAACTGTACTGCAGGGCAAAAGGCCCCAGGAGATCTGGCTGATCTTCAAGGGCAGCCTCCTCAGCACACAAGAACAGCGTGCAATGTTCAGAAAGTTGAGCAAGCATGGCAGAAGGCCAGTGTGGATGGACATGGAGCTCCTGCCTGAGCTCAAACACAAGAAGTACACAGAAGGTGGAAGCAGGGACAGGCTGCTTGGGAAGACTGAGCAGATGCTGTTCAGGCACGTAGGAATACAGTCAGGTAAAACAAAGTGCAACTCCTGTTGAAACTAGAAAGGAAGGCAAAGGGCAACAACAAAGGTTTCTGTAAGTACATCAAAGCTGAAAGAAGACTAGTGAGAATATGGGTTCATTGTCCAGTGGGGCAAGGAATTTTGTGACAAGGTACATAGAAAAGGCTCAGGTAGTCAGTGTTGGTTATTCCTCTGTTTTCATTGGTAAGGTCTGCCACTGGCATCCCAGGTCCCTGAGCCCCCTAGCAGTCTGCAGGAGTGTATCAGTACCCACAATAGAAGATAGAATCAGGGAGCACGTAACCCACTTAGACATTCACATGGGACCAGATGGGATGCACCCTAGGGTGCTGGAGGAGCTGACTAATGTCACTGAAATGCCCCTAACACTTTTAAAAGGTCATGTCAGCTTCAAAGCTGAGAGGATCCTGATGACTACAAAAAGGCAGACATTGCACTCATCCTCAGGAAAGAAATGAAGAAGCATCTAGGAAACTACAGACTTGCCTTAGTCCCTGGGACAGTTATGGAGCAAATTTTCCTGGAAGCCATTTCTAAACATATTGAAAGACACAAAGATGATTGTGAGCAGCCAGCATGCATTCATCAAGGGTAAACCATGCCTAAACAAACTAATTTCTTTACTATGACGATGCACAAAGGGGGGGGCATAGTGCGTTGGATACTTTGATCGTTGAGATCCTTTGACAGAATCTCCCTTAGTCTTCCTTATCACCAGACTGGTGAGATATGAGCTAGGTAAGTGAATGATAAGGTGAATGGAAAATTGGCTGTGCTGTTGGGCTCAAAAGGTGTGATCAATGATGCAAAGTAACCTTTATGGCAGCCAGTAACTAGTGGTTATAAATATAACCACTGGTATAAATACTGGGACTAGCAGTGTTTAATTTCTTCTTTGATGACCTGGCTATTGGGCAGACTGCATTCTCAACAAGTTTGCAGATGGCAAACTGGGAGGGGACCAGTCAACACATCGGAGAGCAGGACTTCTATTCAGAGGGACTTTGACAGGATGGGTGTCAGGAATTTCACAAAGTTCAACAAAGGCAAATACAAAGTCTTTCATCTGTGATGGAATAAACTCATACAACAACGTATGCTGAGGACTGACTGTCTCAGAAACATCTCCAAAAAGGGCTTGGCAATCCAAGAGGACAAGAAGTTGAACATGAGCCAGCAGTGTGACCTTGTGGCCAGGAAATCCTACAGCATCCTGGGCTGTATTAGCAAGATTGCATCCAGCAGGTCTGGGAAGGTGATCCTCCTTCTTTATTTGGCACTTGTGAGACTGCATCTGGAATTATGGAATAATAAATTCATGGAATGATTTGGGTTAGATGACACCTTAAAGATGATCTATGTCCTACCACCCTGCATGAGCAGGGACAACTCCCAGTAGACCAGGTTGCTCAAAGCCCCATCCAGCCTGGCCTTAAACACTTACAGGGTTGGGGCATCCAGAGCTTCTCTGGACAACCTGTTCCACTGTCTTACCACCCTCACTAAAGAAGTTCTTTCTAATGTCTAACCTAAGTGTACCCTCTCCCAGTTTAAAGCTGTTACCCCTTGTCCTGCCCTTGTAAAAAGTCCCTCCTCAGCTTTCTTGTAGGTCCACTTCAGATTTTGGAAGGCTAAAGAGTCTTCTGGAGCTCTCTCTTGTCCAGGCTGAACCCAAACTCTCTCAGCCTGTCCTCATAGGAGAGGTGCTTCAGCCCTCTGCTCATCTTTGTGCCCTTCCTCTGGACTCACTCCAAGAGCTCCATGTTCTTGCTGTGTTAGGGGCTCCAGAACTGGACATAATACTCAAGATCTCACAAGGGCAGAGTAGAGGGGCAGCATCACCTCCCTTGGCCTGATGGCCACACTTCTTTTGATGCAGCCCAGGGTACGCTTGGCTTTCTGAGCTGCAAGCACACAGTGCTGGCTAATGTTGAGCTTCTTATCAATTAACACCCCCAAGTCCTTTTCATCAGTGCTGTTCTCAGTTCTTTCTCTGCCCAATCTTTGCTCCAGCCCAGGTGTGGGGTTTTGCACTTGGTCTGCTTTGGGTAAGTGAAGGGTAGATGAACATCTATTTACAACAGCAGCTTCAAATGACATCTAGAAGTCAGCATAGTTACACAGAATCTCAAAGTGTAGTACTGTAGAAAGAGATCCCAATTAGTAGTAAAGAGAGGTCACACCATGTCACATAAATCTAACATTGTCCTGTAGTTTTTAGGGTTTTGTCCATTGGTGGAATTGTTCCAGAAAACACCTGTGACGAATTACAGGTTCCGTTTTTATCTGCATAGCTGGATGCTCAGAATCCAGTTTCAGCCTTTGAAAATTACTGATACTGAGCCAAAGAACAGAGATAGCCAACCTGTATGTGGCAAATAGGCTTGCTAATAATGGAACATAAAACTGAAATGCAATGATAAGCATAATGATACACCTAGTCAGTTAAGAAATGCAGACATTTTTGTGCTCTCAGCACTGTTTTGGGCAATGTATGTAAGAGCAAAACAAAAAAGTGAAATTTGTCATGAAATTGGAACATTCCTTACATGAATATAGCCCATCTGAAAAGAAATATTGACAGTGAAAAACTGGGAAAGGCTGAAAACTTATAACTCTGCACACAATGTGGATGATGCATGTTAATTCAATTCTCTCTGAGCTGGCATTTCTAGCAAGGCAGTTCCAAAATGTTATTAAGGGCACTGCAGCATATTGCAGACTGTGTTGGCAATGCCAAAACCAGAGGGAAATCAGGAACATAGTAAAAAACATAAGACAGCTGCCAAACATTGATTTTCCTCAAAGGTGGGAAGCAAAGATACTGAGGCTTTTTAAGAGTGAAGTGGAAATGTTGGAGTATTTTTTGCATGTCTGTTCACAAGAGCTGAGCAGGCTAAACATAGTGGTGGAAATGGTTTTATTGTATTCATGTTCTGTGCATAATTACACTCAGGGGAATACATTTGACAATCAACCAATAGTAATATATCTGCGCCTGTCTAGGAACATCTCAGTTGCTACCATGCAGCAACTCATGAGCCCTTGGATCTCCACAGTCAATAGAACTTACACTTCTTTCCTCCTAAAGAGTTAGGTCCCTGCCTCCTAAAATAAGGAATTTTATTTTATTTTATTTTATTTTATTTTATTTTATTTTATTTTATTTTTTAGGTAACTCAGAATAGTGGGAAGTCAAATCCTAGTTTCATTTTTACTGTTGCAATGTGGTAGCTTTCAGAAAGTTTGTCAATGAATGCAGATGCTATAAAGTAGAAAAATTAGAAACTATGTTTTTAAAAGTTTTTATCCATGATCCAGTTGAGTCGCTGGTCACAGAAACTATACAAAGGATTGTGGCAAGTGCTGAAGGGTTAATAATCAGATGCTGAATGAAGCAGAACTCTGGCAAAGTGTTTGGTGCTGAGTAACCACTGAATCACAGTGGTATTTTATCAGCAGTAAAATTAATTTTTAAATTCCCAGAGGGAGAAATGGATCAGCAAGCAAAAAGTCCCATTGGAGTTAAAGCTCTGTGGATGTGGAAGACAACTAGGGAAGATTTAAGTAGCCGTTCAGTACTGGCAAGTAGTGTCTGGAAGAAAGAAGAGTCAGAAATTAACTTTGCTTCTGACATGAGCAGCCTCAGAAACATTTGATGCTTTTAATTATTTAAAGATAACATTAGTAGAGAAGGCTGGCTGTGAAAGTACTGTAGATATCTGAGGAAAAATTTACTTCCTATAAGAATGAAAAATTATGAGTGACACATTTTAAACCAAGAATAGAATAAAAAAAACAACCACATAAGCACTTGTGACTGATTTAAGGGCTTTCATTCAGCTTTGCTTAGCACACAGTTCAGGTGCTTTGAGATGTTACTGCTTCCCAGCTGTTTGTTACATTCTCTTTGTAACAGGTTATCACCCTTGAGCAGAATTGACAGGAGGAAATGTATGCCCATGCACAATCTACTTCAGTGCAGGGCTTGTCCCTTATTCAAGCTCACTCCTGCTGGAGATTTAAGGCTGGCCTGGCAGTCAGCCTCTGCTTTAGCCCAGCAGAGCTACAAGGAGATGTTCCCCTCTGCAGGCCCACACTGGTGATGGCATTAGAGGCATGAGGAAACTTCCCAACATCTGCAACAAGTTTTGCTGGATTATATCTGTCAAAGCCTCAAACCCACCAAGGCAGTCTTGAACTTCTAGAGGTTTGTTGTTGGGGTTTTTGGGGGGTTTTGTTTTGGGGTTTTTTTTTTCCTTCTGTCATATGGGAAGAGAAGTCAAGGGGCTCAGTTGCAGGGCTGAGGGACTAAGTGAAGGGTAACTGTTAAAGGAACAACACCTAATTAAGATCTAGGACTTAATACTCACACACTGACTACACTAGACAGAAAAGGACAAAAGCATTGGAGTAGGTCTTCCAAGGACTTTGGAAGATCTCACTGGGTTTTCAGAACATAGAGGAAAAATCCACGCTGCCTTCCTTTTGCCTCTCTCCTGTGCTCTCCTGTTCAAATTCCTAAACCATCCTTCATCCTGAAATAGAAACTGCTTTGGAACAAGACAGAGTTACTGCTCTGCAGGAGGAAAGCAAGTGAAACAGCAGGTAGCATGGGTGCAACTTCCTGGCCAGAGCAGGAAGCACAATGGAAAAAAGGGTGGAACCTTCCACCCTTTCTCTATAGGTCCAAAACAATGAAAAAACTGTGAAGTAGGAACCTTTTCCACCACAGACTAGGGTATGCCTTTCAGTAGAGAAGGTTTGGAAGTATTTTTCTGCATCTGATCTAAAAAGAAACAAAGTAGCTTTTCGACCATTTTCCTCCCTCTTGGGAAACATTGTTTCTGAAGATCACTATCTGAGTTGTGTTTTAACAGATGTTTCACAGGAAAATACACCTTTCTGACAGTCTAGAGGTTGTTAAGGTATACACAGATGAAATTGTGATGCAAGAAAAACAGTAGGTTGACAAGTGAATCCTGGCATCTTTGGAAAGGGCTAGAGCTTCTGGAATAAAGTGAAAAGAAACAATGTAAATTTATATGGTGGAAATAGCATACCTCATTAAGAAGCTAACCTGACAATATATACAGAGAAATAAAGTACAACTGAGGCCATTTCCTATGTGCCTTATCAAGACTGGAGGTACTTTCTAATTTTATGTTTTTCCCAACTGTTTTCATAACTGTAAAAACTAGAGATTACTGCCTCAGAGAGTATAATGAAGTGCAGAATGGTGATGAAAGCAAATGGAGAGGGACTCTTTGGCTTTGGTGATTAGGTGTAGAAAGTTTTTGTCTTTACCAGTGAGAATGTAATTTATGAGATAAGGGTGGGAGCTAACCATGAACCTCATCTTGCCATTACCAAAGGCACTACACAGGCACCTTCTATACACTTTGGACAACAGATACTCCATTTTTCCAGCTATAGATAAATTGTTTCAGACTGAATTCACATATGGGGGAAAAATGCATTGCTTGGTACATTTTCAATAGCAGGGCTTGGCAACTGACAATTTAATCTGGCCAAAAAAAAGTATTTTTAACATTTCTGAAAAACATTTATGACAGATAATCTGTCCTCTGAGCTGCTATGGCATCCATAAAATACAGGAGAGTTGAGTGAGGCAGAAAACTGCTGAGGTTTCCAGAACAGGTATTCAGCCCTGATTCAAAAAGTCAGACATCCTTGGCATGGAGGTGTGGAAAAGAATTGCAGCAGAACAAAGTCTAAATGCAGACTCTAGATGTCTGTTGTCATTATAAAGGAAAAATACCACACTCTGATCCCAGATGCAATTTGGATTACAGATGGAGGTAAGATACTAAGAAAGGTACTAATACTGCTGTTAGATCAAAAATAAAAATATAAAATAATTATTATATAATTGTAGCATATTCCCAGCTATAGCTATAGATTTATGGATGATCCTCACAGTACTAGATGATATGTTCTCTAAATACAATAAAAGAATGTTTACAGTAATGTTGCACAAAAAACTATTTTAAATGCTACAAAAAGGGAACTTAGGCACTGGAAATATAAGAGATTAAAAGGAATATTTTTACATTGTTCCGTATGCCAAAAATACAGGCCAAGTAAAACGAAAGAACTGATATTGGCACCACAGAAATTGTTGGACCCCTGGAGCAAGGCAGGCATAGGTTTGTTTATGCTGGCTGAGAAGGCCAATATTTGTCCTAGCTTGTTATTTTCACTTTTTAAAGATAGCTTTACTAGAAAATATTGCAACTAAGTAGGCAATTAGGCATAACAAATTATTTTCTAGAATAGAAAGAATGAAATGCAAGCCACAAAAATTAGTAGATAACTTAAAGAATTTTGTGGGGAGTGGAGTCATGTAACTGCCAAGCCTTGTTATCTCAAATCTAAAGTGTTGCTAGAAAACAATATTAAAATAATAAAGCACTATAAAATAACCTGCAGAACCAGACTGATATGTATTGAGATTAAATTATAGAAGGACAGTGATTGAATTTGGGTTGCCATCCATTGACATTTCACTTAACAGGATGATGAAAACTACTAAAACTTGTCTGCTGTATAAAAAGGACTATAGCAGGATCAAAAGCCTGATACAATCTCATGACCCAAGAGCTGCAATCACTCCATAAACTGATGCTATGCCTCAGGGAATAATGATCTCAGAAGACAATGTCATGCTTGTATGAGAACATCACTCACCATACATATTTGAAAGGATGGGTGACCCCTTTTCTCAACTGATAGTAAGAGATACAGATTAGCAATCTTCCTAGAAAATGCCATCCTGCTGGGGACATCTTTCCTGAGAAGGTCTCTGGCATAAACCCAAACAAATGCTAATTGCTAAACCATAGGAAGTTGTCAAGGCCCCAGAGGCCTTTACCAGCCTTGCCTGGGACCTCTTCCACACCGTGCCAGTGGAACCATTTCAGCTCAGTTCCAGGCACCCACCCCTGCTTTGAGAATCCCTAGGGATGTCCCACAGCCCTGACAGCTGCTTGGCCATCCTGGATTGACCTTGCACCTGGCCAGTGGCCTAGCATATGCCAGCTATCTCATGTATGAAAATCAGGTTGTCATGAGGGATGGGAGCCATCCTTTTGAAGACACCAAAATTGATGACGTTTTGATCCTATCACTTTTAATTCTGACCATATCTCTGCCACTCTGGTGGAAAAGAAAACCTTGCACTTTTGAAACCAGTGAAAACAGCCCTTTTGAGCCTTTACTATGTCATACCTTTATTTGTGAGATCAAAGAGCCCATTATTACTGAATTCCTGTTGTCCAAGTAGATACTAAGGTAATTTTTCACCTCTGCTTTCAGTGTCTTAAGTAGTTTATTACATGATTTCTGTGAAAAAGAGTTTATATTTTAATCATCCTTGAGGACCTTGTCTGATAAAGACATCTTTGATTTTTCAAAATCCTTGTCAAATTGTAGACATCGGAGCTGGGCATATTATTCCAGCAGGACAACACAAAGCAGTATGCAACCTTCCTACACTTTCTGCATATAAATTCCTGGGCTACCTATAAGCATTGCATTAAAATGGGGGAACCTCTTGGCCTGATTTATTTCTCAAAGGTTCTTCAGATTAATTTCTTCTTCCACTATCTGTAGATGAATGAGTTTTCCTGTCACCATGTTGAAATACAAGTAGTTTTACTAAGCTATTTACCAGGCTGTACAAAGTTCTTCGTGATACTGAACTGGTCACTCCCCTAATCTTTTTGTCTTCTACAGACTTTCAGGGCAGTAGTATTCTTTTCTTTAGGGGTCTGTGATAACAATTTCAACAGCATAAAAGCCAAAACCACCTAGGAATGTAACTATTCAGTGAAGAACACTTTCTTACAGTTACTGGTTTTGTCCCATTAGTTAACCATGTTTCATACTGATTTTGAGTTTGTTTTTCTTCTGAGTCAATGTTATATCTTGTAGTTAATTATGATCTTAAAACATATTCAAGTGTATTGTTATACCAAAAAAACCTTCCTCAAAATGCAATGATTAATGCTTCAGTCAGCACAGGTGAATTTACAGGACTAGAAATAATCCCAGCTTTACCACTGACAAGTTTAATGGCAATGATTTGCAGAGTCATGCAAGGTTGCTGGAGGTGATTTTCTGTTCTTGTCTCTCGCTCATTTAGGCAGGAAAAAAAAATAGAGAGAGAAGAAAAGAGAAGTAGATCATACTTTGCTTCCAAGGTAGATATGTAAGTATATGTTTATTACAAACAGCTAAATGTAGCACAGTTGGTCACTGCCACTGCATTGATGCAATGCAGTCACATGGTGGAAGAACAGGAGGGAAGAAAAAGGAAGAACTGGAAAGCACTGAAGAATGTAGGATAGTTTCCACGCTCTGTCTCACGTTAGCTCCATAAAAACCCTTAATGAAAATGTATTGTGCAGCAGCAGGAAAACAAAGGCAAATGTTAGTGAGAAGAAATGAGATTTATTTGTGCCTCTTTGGTATCAGCCATGAACATCCGCCATTCCAGAAGAGCCAGTCACTGATGAAGAAGAAAACTCTTCAAATCAGAAAATGGTTTGTCCCGACATGGAGCATCCCACAATGATAGTGTTTTGATTTGAGACCTTATATTGTAAGCCACATCTGAGAAATATTCAGTGGCTTAACTCGCCCTGGGGAAGCTGATAAATGAGCTCTGAAACTAGAACACCTGTTATTTATGCACTCAGTTTCTGGCCCAGCTGCAGTTAGAATAAAAAGCTCAATTCCAGTTGCAAATGCAAAGTATTTAAACATTAACTTACACATGCATTAAGTAGATCATAAGCAGTAATCAAATCTATTTATTTCTTTTTCAAAATATTTGAATGCATTTAAAATTTTAATTAATTATTCTCCTAAAGTACTGCCACACTGTACTACTTACAAACAAGTGTGAACCCAGAAGTATTAACACTATAATGTTAATATTAACAAGCGGATTCCTGGAAAAAAAATACAGATTTTTAACAATAATTACAGTGAGAGAATCTATGGATACCATTCTAAAAACCTAAAGAGTTTATTAAAAACCACATGTGCATAGAGCTTGAAACTGGTTTGTATAATAGACAAGTTTCTCTTTGGCAATGCTTGTTGTTTGCAGTAGACACCATACACCTTTCTTTGTGTTGGCAGTGCATCTATTATACTGTGGAATGCTAAAAAATGGCACAAATGCAGTCTCTATTAGTCAAAAAGGCTGTTTTCACCTATTTCAAAAGGGTAAATCATATGTTCTGTTTTTTCTTTTTAATTCTATAGAAGTGTTATACTGAAATGCTAAATTAATTTTCCAGGGGGCCTATTTTAATTTCATAAAAGAATATCCAAAATTATATTGGCACATTTAGCACAGAAATAAGTATGGGTTGAAAGCAGCTAAAAATATGGGCAAGCCAACTCAGAAAAGCTTAAGTCACTGAGTGCTTCTTATGATTAACCTAAGTTTCAGATACCTTTTACTTGTATACCCCTTTTGCTTTAATAAAAAGAATAGATTTAACTACAGACCAGGACTGTATTCCATTTCCCCTCCACTGTTGGAGGTAAGACATCCAAATTCTTTCCACTTGTCATGGAGCATTAAGGGCATATTTTAAATTTGCTGATTATATAGTATCAGTTGGTAATATACCATGTTGTGATGGACCAGGAAGCATCACATAACCTGGAGCAAATTTCAGATGTATAGAAGAAGTTCTAGTTGAACAACAAACCATGAAAATCTAGGGGAAGCTTGGCCTCTTTGGCTACAATTAAAGCATGCAGCAAATTTGTTCCACCGACAGGTTTGCTTCTGTTTGGTGACTGACAAGGTTTGTTCAGCTTCTACAGCACTGTGCATGCTGCAGTTTGTGCATTAAATTATTACCATGTATGGATTATATTGATACTCTTGCAAAGAACATACAAAAGCGATTAAGCAAATGAGGTATAACCAAAGGATAAAGTTTACATCTCTTTATGTTCCCCTTCTTATCTACTTCTTTTAACCTCCAAGTCAGTATTTGATTGAATGAATGTAGTATTAGTTCCTTCGATAAGTCTCAAAGAAAAGTCTTCCACTGGCAGGACATGCACCTTCTTACACTGCCCTGCCACCAGCAGCACCACAGTCTCCCTAATTTGATGCACATGGACAGTTTCTCCTGAGTATTCAGTTCCTTCACCTTTTCTGAGGATCTAGTCGAGTCCTGGAGATGGCTGTGGTTTTGTAATGAAGACTTTCATTGCATTCCTTTGGGTTTTCAGTAAAACTACTGTTTCATTTAGAATTAACAATTTAATTAGAGTAATCTTCTTTTTCAGATTGACTTGGGACAGACTTGGAACCAGTGATCTCTGTACAAAAGGTGAAGTGTTATTATCAGCTCACTGCTAGTAGGTTTGCAAAATATCCCAGCTGTTGCCATGTCACTTCTTACTCGTGGTACTGTCTGCAATGACACAGGAGATGTATAAAGATCCATTTCAAGCAGCTGATTTCTGAATATTTTGTAGCAAACTTGCATTTCTCTCTGCAAGCTTTATGTACATCTAACACCCTCACAAAGTCATATCTGATGAATTCTATACATCAATGTTGCAGTAGCTGTGGAGGAAAATATAACTAGTTTCATATAACCTGTTTCATGGACAGATTAATTTTTACTGCAGCCTTGAATTTTTACAGCACTTTGATAACGGAGGACCATAATAATCTGTCACAAAAGTCATCAGACATCAGTATTGCTGTATGTAGAGTGCTGGATTGATTTGGTTATTATCGTTACCATGAAACAAACTTTGTTTCATTATTAAGAAGCAAGGAAAGAGTAGTGTGTGCCTGACCTTTGAATAGCATAGGTGTTTTTAAAAGACACATTCATTTTCAGATTTTCTTTAGATTGGTCCCTCATCCAGAGTTCCTATTACTAGTAATGGCTATTTTTAAGATATATATATATATATTTTGCTCAAAGGATAAATACAGCATAGGATACATGTGTAAGCTGGTGATCAAGTGCAGTAAAAAAAAAAAAAAAAAAAAGAAATCACTTTCCTGTGCAAGAGTTACTATACCTTCACTGAATTTGGGCATAAATGCTGTTATCTACTCAGGAAACAGTGTTTTGAGGACATTTGATCTAGAGAAATGCTGAAGGGTGACACAAAACCAATAGTGTAGCAGTGCTTCTGAACATTGAGCCTAGTATTACTGTAGCTGGCACATTCAGCATGTAATTCGCCCCAAATATTTCACCTGTTTCTTTCTGTGTTTGATTACACACACAGGCTGCCCCTTTACCTTAGGAGTGGTACAGAGATAACTGGTTCCAAGAGGAAATCTAATTACTATAATCATGTCTATCAGCTTATTTTTTCCCTGATTCTTGCTGCCATTTTAGTCAGTAAAAGTAGTCCCAGATCCTGTATTTCCCTAACTGAGAAAACAATAATAACAGAAACCAACTCAGTCCATTTCTGCACCTTGAAAGTTCCACTGGTAGCACGCAGCTACCAGATTACTGCTAATGGTGTGCAGTTGCCTTTGCCCGGGGCATGCATCCTCACAAAACGTTCAAGATCTTATGGACAAGTAGCAGCATTCACTTCCTCACAGTGCCCATTCTGAGGCATTTTTGTAATAAGTTGTGAAATGCCACTAATTCACTAAAGAGAATTAGGAGAACTCCAGGCCAAGTTAGCACAGGTACTTTTGTATCTGCATTTCCCTGCACTGTTCCTCACTCCTAGAATCTCACATGCAGCTCCTCATCAGAACTGCAGAATTCTTTTGAGACACAGCAGCTGAGTGACCAGGACAAAATATCAGGAGAAATTCTGTAACTGCAGCAGCTGTTTGAATAGTGATCAGAAAAGGGCCATCTAAGAAAATTAGGTGACGTGGATAATGCATAAATACTGTCAGGTCTTGCAGGTCTGTATTGTCCACACACACACACTAGGTGTGACTGGGAAATGGATGCATTTGTGGAATGAGCATTGCAAAAAAGCTGTTGGTTATGATGGGGATATACCCTGACTTCTGTCTTGTCTTTCTGTCTGTAACTGGTATTAGGAAGTGTTACAAGCATTAATGGATCATCAAGGTTGTGTCAGTAATGTTAACACTGATTAGTCAGAAGAAACCCATATCTTTAGAGACACAGGACTCAAGAAAAAAAAAATGCTGTTTGTTTTTTTTTTCTTTTTTTTGGGGGGGGGAGTTTTTGTTTGGGTTTGTTTTGTTTTGTTTGGGGGTTTTTTTGCTTGGTTGGTTTTGGTTGTTTTGGGTGGTTTTTGGTTTGGGTTGTTTTGTTGTTTTGTGGGTTTTTTTGCATAATAACACACTTGTTATTCTTGAAGGGTAACATTACACTTGCTTCCTGGCCTCATAAATCCCTGTTCCAGATTATCAGGACTACTGCTTGGAAAGATCTGTTTGCTATACAAGCAAGTACAGGATGCTTTTCTTATGATAAAAGACAAGAGGAATGATGGGGTGCATCATGACAAAGTTGGCTCTCAGAAAAGAAACTACTTCCTTTTTTTTTTCTTTTGTGTGTTAAGTATGGCATAATATATGTGTGAAGCAAAGAGGGAAACCTGATTATCAAGGTGAAGAGTGAGGCCAAACACTTGATTTTGAGCAGCCTGTCAAGATGCTATATAGCTGAAAGCTTCTCTATGGTTTGTTACAATATAACAATATGTCTTGTACATATTTCTTCCTCTATTTGACTTGCACAGGGATTTGAAATCACTTCTCAAATGCATGTTCTGAATTCAGCAGGAGTTTGCTGACTTTGTGTCTGACAGTTCTGATTTTTGAATACAGATGCATAAATCATTACTCTTTAAAGCCTCTTCCAAAATGTATTGGAAGGATCAACCTAATAAAATCAGGATCACTTTTAAAAACACATTAAATCTAACCAAAATTATTATAACATTTAAGAGCGAAGTGCAAGGTGCTTACTGGTCCAACATTAATCATGTGCCAGTATGGATGGGATTCATTTAATCTCACTATAGCCATCTAAAAATAAGTCATCACACCTCATCTACTCACCTAACTTCCTGTTAAACCAATGGATGGAGACAGGAATCCTCAGGGGGATTCTCAGCCCACTCTGAGATAGGTGAGATAAACAGACAAATATTTCTTACCCGTAAATATAGACAGAGCCAAATTATGTGAGAGAGGAGCTTAATTTATTTATCTGCAGGCAAGGCTCCAGTGCTTTCTGAGATCACTTATGGTATTCAAGGTGGCAAGTAAGACCCAGGACTGACCCATTGAAGACCTTTCCACAGTGGCAGCTGAAGGCTAGGCAGATAGACAGAACTGTGGATAGCTTGGCTGTTCCTGCAAATACATTAAATATGTGACTCTTGCCCCTGAATCATGGCCAGTGACTATAAAGGGAGCTCAGGTATATCTAAGTACCAACACTTATCTGACACTACGTATGACTGCCACACTGTCTAAACTCAGAAGGAAAGAAAACACAAAACTGACTGAAAGATTCCCCATAAAGATACTCATAAAAATAAGCAGGCTGGCATCAAGAGAGGAGGGTGCAGAGCTTGGCTTCATCCCCCCTGCCTGCTCTGGGACATGAAATGTTGAGCTGGAGATCTGTAACTACCAGCTGGAATCATTCCTAGGGAATGAGTGCAAGAATCATAGAATCATAGAATTGTCTGGGTTGGAAGGGACCTCAGAGATCATCAAGTCCAACCCTTGATCCACTACCGCTGCGGTTACCAGACCATGGCACTGAGTGCCACATCCAGTCTCTTTTTAAATATCTCCAGGGACGGAGAATCCACTACTTCCCTGGGCAGCCCATTCCAATGCCTGATCACCCTCTCCGTAAAGAAATTCTTTCTAATATCCAATGTAAATCTCCCCTGGCACAACTTAAGACCGTGTCCTCTTGTCTTGCTGAGAGGTGCCTGGGAAAAGAGACCAACCCCCACCTGGCTACAGCCTCCTTTCAGGGAGTTGTAGAGAGCGATGAGGTCTCCCCTGAGCCTCCTCTTCTCCAGGCTGAACAGCCCCAGCTCCCCCAGCCTCTCCTCATAGGATCTGTGCTTGAGTCCCTTCACCAGCCTGGTTGCCCTCCTTTGGACCTGGTGCAGAAAAGATTGCAAAAACATATTACAAGCAGTAGTTATCACCATTGGTACAGGTGAATGGAGGCAAATTAGCAAAGTAGCTTGAAACCAGCCTGGCTTATTGATGGCCAGCAATGGCATCAAAAGAGAGGACTACAAAGTAGTTTTGGAAGAGCAGTATCCTGCTGCTTGAGTTGGCTTCCATTCCTAGTCCAGGAAAGGGTCAAAGAGTGTCTTCCTAAAAACAAAAATGGGATTGTTAGAGGACAAAAGGGACATTCATGCTTAGAGCAACAAAAAGTCTACAAGCAAAGAACAGTTGTGGCTTCCTAGTTTCCCAGGCCAAAGCAAAGGGAACACTGTGAACCACCCACACTGCCTCTACTGCATCCTCTGCCTCTGCCCAAGTACCGCAGGAGAGTTAATTCTTTCTGACTTGAGCAATGGGACTTTGAAACCAAACCTCTGCTTTCTGCAATCTTTAATTTACATGCTTATCTTACAATCTTACCCCTATTGTTGTCTGTCTTGGCACTGGGTTGTTTGCACTGATAACTTTCTTTTTTTTTTTTAATGTTCTTTTATATTTAGTCTTATGCCCCCTGCCCTTCACCACCACCCTTGCCCTGCTCCATAGATAACACTTTTGTAGCCATGGCTGAAATGCCTTCCTTCTGGCCATTGACAGCTCCCCAGGACATTTGGGACCACCCCATTGATACAGAGAATGGCATTCAGACACAAGCAGGGTGTGGGCTTTCTCCTATCTCCTCACGTATTCTGGCAGAGTGGGTCATGTGTCTGTCATTCAATGTCACCAGCAATCTCTGAAGTAATCCATTTTTACGAGTCCTCTGATTATCCAAGTGAACTTCTCTATTTACTTGCTTATTCTGAAGTTTCACTTGCACAGCCCCTGTTGGGAGGCCAAGGACCAGAGCCTGTCCCCAAGTTCAGCATGAATGTTCCCTCCCTCAGCTCTGCTTGTTTGTTTGTGCTCACAAGGGTGGATTAACAGGACAGCAAGCCCACTTCTAGATCACACCAGCCATGCTGTTCCAGGAGTTCCAGGGACAATGACACCCTGGGCAGCAGCACTTAAACTTGTGACAAGGGTAATTGCTGTGGTATATATCCAGGGGACTGCGGATTTGTTGCTGAAAAGCCTTTTTTTACAAGAAAACATTTAATGAAAAGCTGTCCATGCCTACATGTTGAGCCATCTTACAAGTGGACTTCCTTCTCTCTTTGAGGACACAGTAAGATAACCTTTCTAGCACTCCTACAACACAAGCAGGAAAAAACAGGAAGTTTTCACAACCTCCATGATTTCATGCTACACATCAAGAGTACATTACTTGTGAAGAATTAATATTTTCCCAAAGGCAAACTGTGGGTTTTGCAGTCTTCCCTTTGAGGTACTCCCACAGGATGTATTCCAGTGCAGAGCTCACCCAAGCAATGGGCACAAATAACAGTGAGGGTTCTGGTTTTCAGATAATGGTAAAGCCAGGCTTCTAAATGACCAGGTTCTAACCTCAAAGGCTTTTTCTTTTTTTCCCCCAAGAACAAATAATATTCACTTTCTTGCCCTCTCATGTTCCAGATCAAATTTCATTTTTATCCTCTATAATACATTCTTCATATTTAGGTTTTCCAAGTCTGCCTCCCTCTTAGATTCAGTACTTTAATAGGCATATCCAAATTAAATGTGCTTTTATGTTCGGGTTTCTCCTTATCAGAGCTGTAAGGGGGGCATAAAAGGATTCTTGTCCATGCCCAAACCTCAAATATTGTTTATTAAACACATGCTGTGTCCCAGCCTGGAGGTAGCTGCTCTTCCCTCAGAGGTCAAGTGGCAACTGTATGTCTGATTTAAGAATGCTTGGGATTAGATGTGCTACATATATGCTGTAATGTTAAAAAATGTTAGTTTATATTTGCCTCTTTTCTCATGCTGCAGGCTCATCTATCAGTATTAGAAGTTGTAAAGCAGTTCAGCATACATAAGAAGAAAAATACATTGCCAGTATTGCCTCCGTCTCTGGTATTTGATTGTTGAAACAAAGAAGTCCAGTGGAATGTTTGGCTCTTAAAATTATGCAGCTATGTCCCACAGAAGCTTAGTGGTTACAGCAGGGCAGTAATTGTATTTTTCCTGGGAGTTTTTTAAATTATCTGGGCACCAAAAAAATAATGAAATTTTTTAAGTGGTGGATTCAGCTGGGGCTCCTCAGGTATGAGCAGTCCATCTTCATTAGTGTTTATTTGATGTCAGTGCTGAGGGACATCAGCGGTGAGCAAGACCTCATTGTTCTTGGCACTGCACAAACCAAATAGAGTTTTCCCCAAAGAGGTTATAACCTAAATTCATGAGTACCAGGATGTGAGGAGGGTGTCCCACATCACACTGGAGGTTGAGAGCTGGGATGGCAGAGCCCCCTACTTCCATAGCCAAAACCAGATTGTTTCTGTCCTGCAGCTCATGTCTTCATGGCACAGGAGCCTTTCCAGCCCACTAGGGTTGTTGTTTTGTTGGTTTGTTTTTTTTTCCTGCAAACCATTGCGTTCTGCCTGTGAGGTAGACGATACTGATTTAAAAAACAAAACCAGAAAATAAGCAAGAAGGGTCTGTTTAGAGCTGTCGAGGTTAAACTTTGAAATGATTAGTCACTTCACGTTGCAGTCAGTGCAAACTACCAACATTTCTTAAACATTTCTTTTAGCAGTCACTTACTTGAATAATTAACTCCCGTGACCCTGCCTTGTCATTTACTGGTTAACATGGTCAAATGCTATCATTAACTTTCAGCATTAGACGTGCTTTCTCATACTTTCCACCCCCTGATGCAGATGCCCGGGCTCCAAGCTCACATTTCTAAATGTAGCAGCGTGTGAACCCTTCAGAGGTCTCCTCCCGCACAGGCGGTTGGCTCTGCTGTCACGGGCTCCCTGTTTTCCTTGTCTTCTGGGGTCCCTTGTTTCTGGGCAGCCGCAGAGGAAATGTGTTGCAGGGAGAGGAGAGGTTTACCTCTCAGTGGCCCTTCTTTATCAGCAAAGCCAGGAAGCTGCACAAATCCCTGGCACGCATCCACCTTCGGCTTTCTGAGAAGCAGATAGCGTGTTCCAGCCTGTGCTTCATTTAAAGAGCCAGACCATTTGGGGTGATTAGTTAAGACTATGAAGCATCCGGGCACCATGTTTGCATGGATTTCTTTCTTCTTTTTTTTTTTTTTACTTTTTTTCCCATCCAGGGAAAAATAAAACCAAAACCAAGGTGGGGACATTGCAGCTGATTGTGGGTAACAAAATGATAAGAGCTTCTCAGGATATCACTGAGGACTCCTCAGTTCTTCCCTAGGGGACCAAATTTTGCAGGTCTTAATCCGATGGGAAATTTTGTCCTGAAGACAAATACAGTGTTTGATCCTAGTGCAAAGCTTTCATTTCACTCTCCTACTAGGACGAGGGTGGGAAATTGCAACACAGCAAGCTCCCTCCGTCCTCTTGACGCACAGGCAACAAGCAAAATATCATCAATCTCAAAGAAAGATTTATGTTCTTGTCCTTTTAAATCCCTACCTTGCATTACACCGTTATTTCTACATAAGGTAATGGCAGGAGTTGAACAAGTCATGGGAGACTTTCACTCAGATTTAATCCGAACTTAAAAGCTGCCTACTCTGCATTGCCACAGCGTGGCATGTTTTTAAGCTACAGGAAATATGCTGCATTCAGCAACATCACATCATGTTAATTGCTGAATTATCTACACCATGGTCCTCACTGTCAGCGCTGTAGGTGGCAGGCAGGGTTAAAAACCAAAACTCTGATTATTAATTTTGTCTGTCACTAGCAAAGATAATTCTTTGATTACAGAGCTTGATTCGGGGACCAAAAAAACCCATCAATACTTTCAAACTCATCGTGGTGGAAAATCTTTAAACTGCTCTTTGTTACATTTAAGAATTCCTGTGCTCCCTCTAGGAAAAAAAAAATCTAAAACAAAATCTAACATGAGGGGAACAGATTTGCTCCAATGCCAGCAGCGCTCTAATTAATGTATCTGGTGTTCATGGTGATAAATGGGGTCTGTCAGAGGGTAATAATTAGTTCTTAATAACATGAACTTCTCAAGGTCATTTTGCCCTTAGGTTTTTGAAGAGCTCTCCATAACCAAAACCAATACTGTAAATAATCAGATTTTGATTTGCTACACATGTGGTACAGGTGTGTGTTTGCCTGAGTGAGCCCAGCTCCCGTCAGAAGCAGACATTTCGTTTTTGATGCTCTGGCTACTGCCCTCCCACCCTTTGTTTGCACTTCACTTATCTGTCCAGCAAATGGCCGTGTTGACTCATACTGTCACTGCAAAGCTTCCCAACCTTTCCACAGCCTGAACAGAGCCATGGGCTGGGTTTGATGCTGGCAGCCATTGTGTGGGTGAAACACGCCCACTCCTCTGCTTTAATATTCTCACCTCTAAAATTAGCAGCTCCTTGGCTGCTGGAAGGCCCGTGCCAACCAAAAGCACACGAAATGGTAAAATGAGGGGGCATTTTTTAAAATTGATCCTAACACCAGGGAGAAAAATAAATAACTAAATAAAAATTTTAAAAATGTCTTTTTTTCCCCCTAAAACACTAATCTCTGTTCTGCATCTGTCTACGCATTCACCGTCTGGTAACACTCTCAGCTTTCCCTTTCCCAACAGTTCTCTCTCATGGAAAAATGGGGCAGGAAGAAGTCATGGAAAACATTCTTGGGGATTGAGGCTAGCAGGGCTTGCTGCTGCACAATTATGCAAACAGATCCTTTTGAAAACAACTTCTAAGAAGGAAATAGGGAGCTTATAGTGAACAAGTGAGAACAGCAGTCATTGTAACTGCATGCCTAGTACTGACTTTCTGACCTTATACTGTGAACTGGGTTGTGCTAAGGTGTAGCTGAGGGGCATGAAACTAAAGACAGAAAAAAAAATTAGATAGCTATCTTTATTTTAATAATTTTAGCCTTTATTCTGTGATTTAAGCTCTTAGTAGAGAGAGCTTGGAATTCTATAAAATAAAGATTTGACAGCAAAGAAAATGTAGCTGTATGAGCATTGGTGGCAAACCCCAAACTTCCACTTGTTGTCCCACAGATCATTTTCCTGTGAACACGTCGGGCTTGTTTAGGTAAGTTTTTGTTTTTAGCATGGGTTTCTTTTCAGGGTTTTGGAATGGTGAACTTAAATCTGAGCTAGGTAAACACAGTTACGGATCCTGAGTAATCTTTCATTGCCAATCAAAGTAATGACTTTCTTTCACTTGCGCTTTTTCTTTCTCTCCCTCACTTTGATTTATACCCTGGAGTTTTGCTTAGTGATTTTTCAGAAGCTTCAGAGAAGTTAAAATAAACATGTTTAGTGCTGAGCAGATTCATCTTCTCTTTGTATTTTCCCTCCAGTCCTTCGCCAAGCTCACAGAGCTGCCATGCAGAATCGCTGCCTCTGGATGACAGCCCCTGCCATCCTCTGAAACCACAGCTGTCCCACGCAGAGTTATCCTTTTGGGTCAACTTTCTCCTGTGGAAAAGAGGCGGTAACGTGGCCTTAAAACTGTCCACCCTCTGGGTCAGCAAACGTGTCTTTATCTGGGTCGCTGGTCACGTTATCACATCTGTATGAGCAACCCTCTCGGCTCATCTGAAACTCTGCTGGGGCCAGTGGGAGGCTGTGCAGGGACAGAGTCCAGATGCAAGGTCAGGGGCTGAGTTTGGGAAATACCTCTGCTGTTGACTCTGCATGTCACAGATGCACCCCAGGGGAAAGTTATATGAAATGGATAGCTTTGGGTTCTAGCATGTATTTATTAAATTCTCCCATCCTCCCTTTCCTATTTTACATGTTCAAAACAAATTCACAAGCTGGATGAAAATAATCCTGCCTGTGCTGGATCTTTCATGTTCTTCAAATATATTTTTAGGAACACAAGTTTTTATTTTAATAAGATCTACCTCATGTTTTCCCATGTTAACTAAAAGTGCAGCTCTCCTTACTGTAATAAACAGATTTAAGTTGGAGAGGCTACTTAGTATAAATAAGGGCAGAATTTTAGGATAAAAGCTTAAAATTATCACATTTCTTTTTAAATGCTGTTATCTTTGTTGCGTTGTATTATGAAAATTCAGGGATAATATTTGGTAGACAGAGGGTGCAAGTGCAGAGCCATTATTTTACTATATTTAAACATATCCTTGAAAATTGATTTTTTTTTTTTAAACTTGTTTTTCTTCTGCTGCCACTATGGAAACCAGGACTTAGGAAAAAAAACCACCAACCCCCCCCCCC
>JAAWXA010000003.1:40281774-40302742 GCA_038090715.1 Florisuga fusca
CCCCAGCTACTCACAGCTGTGCAGATGTCCATAACCAATGCTGCTTTTACACTAATGACTTTAATACAAGTACCAGGGAATCTCCAGTAATTAGGGAGCTGCCACACGCTCACTTCTCTAGATGCCTCTCTCCTCCTTTTTGCTTTGCCTGCTTTACGGCTCCTTTGCTTTGCTGCTCTTTATCAGTAACAGACCAGTGGCATATTGCACTCCCAGCTGGCACTCTGCTTTCCTGTCTATATGCCTTCATGTAAAAAAAAACCCCACTGAAACGATGCCTCGCCAACATGCCTAAAGTTGGAAAAAATAACTAAAAAAAAAAAAAAAACCAAAAAAAAATCACCCTGACATGTTTGTTTTCTCAAAACAAACCTTGTGCCTGTAATGTTAGAAGCTCTAATGGGCTAGGGAATTTCTTCCCCTGAACTGTGTGAAAGTTGACAATAAACCAAAATTTTACAGGGAAGTCTTATTTTTCTTTTCCCTAAATTGTTTCACCATGAATCAACAGTGTAAGTAGAATGATAAAGCAGCAAAGGGAGCTGTGGCTTTCATTCAGACCCTGTTTCACCCTGAATAATCTAGGTCCTCAGGACCTGGCCCACTTCTCTGTTTCCTGGGATATTCCTACAGCTGCAGAGGCATCAACAGCTCTGCCTCCATCTGGGAGGAATCCCCAGGGACCACAAGAGTAGGACCCTGGGATGACAATGTAGCCTGGGAGCAGCTGATGCAGGGACAAGGCTGCTGGGGTTAGAGGTGCCCAGCAAGCTTTGGGGAAGATGCCTCCTTCCTTTTCTGTGGGTCCAGAGCAGATCCTAGGGCTTGATGTCACGCAGTTATCACTGCAATAGGAGAGAGGTAATAAAAGCCTTAATCTAATCCTCCTGCATCAACTAATCCTGCACTGGAATGAATTTTTTTTTAACATGTCTTACTCTAAAACATAAAAGCCCGCAAAGAAACAGAGGCTCTTAGGATGATTTAACTTTCTGGGTAGCATCAGAGGAAAGACTGAGACTGACTGTGCATTGGCACTGCATATACCAGTGTGTAAGATATTGTGAAACATACACTGAAGCTTGAAATTGGGCACTGGGGTCCTCTCCCAGCAGCAGGAGTGTGCAGCCAGGGCTGGTCTGTGGTCCCACCATCCTGACCACAGTTTGGCTCTGGGGGCTGCTGGTAGCCAAAGGGCCTGGGAGCAGCCACACAGGCAGCCCTGCCACCCCGGGACCAACGAGGCCACTGAACCACAGCCAGCGTGGAAAATGTCCTACAGGCTTGGGAGAGCCACTCCTCTGGCATGTGTACAGTGTTCCCTCCCTTCCCCTGGGCACTGCATCTGGACCAGATGCTGGGTAGAGCAAGGGACTCGGTCTCAGCTGCTGGGGAATGGTGTCTCAGGCCAGAAAGTTACTGATATTTTAGGCAAAGCACATCTGACTTCTTGTGAGGTCATCTGAACCCTTGGCGTGCAGGGTCTGAGGTGGAAGGGGCTCTTATTGCTGGTGCTTTTCCCATAGGGTCTCACATAAATCAGGAACTGATAAATGAGGTGGGATACCCAAGGCTTCTAACTGGCTTTGCAAACACAGGGTGTAATGTGCTGAAGAGGGAGTGTCAGGCTTAGGCTTTCTTAAATTTCCTGGCTATTGTTGATTTATATCAGATCCTTAAAGCTATTTAAACACAGCGTTTTGTTGGTATTTCCTTAGTATAAATGAGTCAAAGGGATGACATATTTCATGGAAGCTTATGGATGTATTCTTCTTGGAAAGACCCAAAGGGTTCTTTTGGCATTGGCACATCCATTAAGCAATTGTTGTTAAGATGTGAAATATGTACCAGGTAGACTTTGTGGCTCCTAGAGGTTTGTCATGCTGTCTTCCTTTAAACAGACACCTATAGTATTTTGTGCCTGGCATATACACAAAATTATATGTATTTACACTATATACCCAACCATGCTTCATAAAACTCCCTGGTCTATCTTACAGAACACTTACTTCAGATGTATGCCATGCGTGGAAAAATTCTGTACCAAATTAGATTTTACATGTTTTCATTTATGCTCATTTAGATGACTTATCAACCTCCCTATCAGGATCTCTAAAGAAAAAAAAAAATCTTTCAAAGCTGCCAAAAGGAAGCACATACCATATGATTACTGCCAGTGCTTAGTTTTAATTATAACAGTCCTGAAATAAAACAAGAATATATATGAAAATAAGAACCTTCAGAGTCATTATGCTAATTCTTGTGCTTCTTTATGCTTACTTAGAGGCCAGGGACAATTCTGGGAACAATTCACAAGAACATCCTTTTTTGTCAGTTCTTAGTCTAAGCTAATGGTCCTTCCATTTTTTTTTATTTTTTTTTTTTCCCCAAAGTGGTGATAACAGAGATACGAAGGTGAAGGTGAGAGATGAGTCCAAAGCTCTGCCCCCATAGCTGGAGGCAGCAGGAGCCTGGCAGCAGCCCGTGGCCAGGGGGAACTCCTCTCCACCACCCCCAGTGACATTGATGCTCCTCAATCCACACTGATGTTTCCAGTCCTTAGGCAGGAGCTCAGCCCAGCAGCAGGGGTTCAAAAGTGGGGAGGGCAAACCACAGCAAGCAGCTTGGATGGGCAGCAAAGAGACCACGGCAAGGATTCTTTTGGCCTCTGACTTGCTCATCTGCAAAACTCTCTTTTCCAGAAAATTCCATGGGAAAATGCTGCATTGGCACCACCCCCTCACAAGCAGATTCTCCCTCTGAAGAGTGCCAGCTTCCCACTCAGACCCTTGTATGTGTAGCTTAAAAATGCCCCCATCAAATTCCAAGTGGCATTTCCAGGGACAGTGCTTCGATGCCGGCAGAATGTCCTCTCCAGCTGCCTCCAAGGACATAAATTCCAAGACTATAAATTCTGGGAGTATTTCTGATTTTAAGAGTACAGCAGCCAGATTTCTAAACCCAGATCATGCCTTTAGCACTCGCTGGTACCATCATCAAACCATTAAGCCCCCACTATGCTGTGCTTAAACCCAAGACATGTGAGAGGGCAAGGCAAAAAAAGAAAAGTCCTGAAATAATAACACACTGAAAATGTGGGAAAAGGCTCTCTATTTCAGCTTTGTTCTTACACTGATTTAAGTTTTCATCTTCATAATACTAAAAATGAGATTTATTTCACCAGTTAGTTCTATTTTTGTTCAGGATATGCAACTAAATTACTGGAAATTATAACACTATTTTCTCACCTTTTAAAAGAAGTAAAGCCATGCCACCACAGAATACATTCAGCAGCTATAAAGAAGGTACTGTTTTGACTTGAAGGTGCAACAAAAATATTGTTTCCCACTGAAAAACAATTGTTTTCAGTTGGCTGGGGGAAAAAAATATTACTTGAACTATAGGGAAATATACCTGTCTTATTTTAAAACTCATATGCACAGACACAAGAGTGGAGAGCTGGGGTGTACCCTTTTATAAATGAGGAAAATGTACCTTTTCCTAAATTGAACGGCATGAATTCCCAATCATGTGGTCTAGCCTAAATCTCAAATAAAAGTTGAGTGGTTTAAATTGATAAAGTTATTACAAGTTAAATAACCAAGAAGAATATTAGTGAAAAGCTTGCTCCTGAAGATTTGATATATAGTTTCTGAGAAAAAAAAAAAAAAAAAGGAGACTGCTCGGTTCTGAAAGCAAGCACTGGAAACATTCAGGTATTATTTAATAGGAAGAGAGTTTATTCTGGAACAGACCACTGTGCATGAGAGTGACTGAGCAGGATGAAAGACTCCAACAGCAAAAGCATGAGGTGGTATCTATCACTCCAACCTTTTCATTTCCCATCCAGACATATGGCTGAATCTTGTAATTTAAATGCAGATTATCTGTCCCAGCAGGAGTGCCTGAACATCCTGGAATCAGTGTCACGTTTCAGTAGGGGCGTCAGTGACTGTTTTGTGTTGCATCATTTAAACATATTTTGTTCTTTGATAAATTTAAATATTTTTCATGCTTATAAAGGACGGGTCTTCCTCCTACAGATGCTTTTTACTCTTTTAGGGGGAAAAGCAATAATTTCTGGTTTTTTACACTACCTGAAAGCTAGTGTGTCTCCTATTTACACAGAAGGAATGAATCTCCCCATTTACAGTACCAGGATGGCTGAACTTCAGAGTGTTTGGCACCTTGGCCTGGGAAAGAGCTGCAGTGTACAATGCACAGTGGAGAGCTGTATGCCAAGGGCCTTTTGAAGCAGTCATGTCATTTAGTCATGCAAATAAATATAGGGGTTTCTTTAAAAATCAAAGTGTATATAGGAGTAGGTATATAGGCATAGCAGTATTAGCACATGCAGTTTCTTGATAGATTTTTGGAGGAGCAACACATAAACTTTTCAAAATTTGATCAGGAGTTGGACAAACTCCATGTGTCTAAATCCCAGGGATACAAGTTCCTTGCTCTCCTGCACTGTCTAACCCACTGGATGTTTACCCTCCAGAAACATCCTGGTCTGCTGTCAAATCCCTCAAATAAAAGTTCTGAGCCAGTCCAGATGCAGAGCAGTGTCAGTGTCTTTCACCTAGGATGCTCCAGACTGACCAGACAAGATAGAATCATAGAATCATCATGTCTGGAAAGGACCTTCAAGATCATCGAGTCCAACTGTCAGTCCTACACCACCTTAACCACTAAACCATCTCCCAAAGTGCCACATAAAACTTTTTTTAATACCTCCAGAGATGGCGACCCCACTACATCCCTGGGCAATCTGTTCCAATGACTCACCACTCTTTCAGTGAAGAAATTTTTCCTAATACCTAATCTGAACCTCCCCTGGTGCAACTTGAACCCATTACCTCTTGTCTTTTCACTAGTCACTAGGGAGAAGAGGCCAACACCCACCTCACTACAGCCTCCTTTAAGGCAGTTGTAGAGGATGATAAGATTTCCACTCAACCTCCTCTTCTCCAGACTGAACAGCCCCCGCTCCCTCAGCCTCTCCCCATAAGACCCCTTCTGCAGACCCCTTATCAGCTTGGTTGCCCTTCTCTGCACCCTCTCTAGCACCTCAGTGCCCTTCCTATACTGCGGTGTCCAAAACTGCACACAGTACTTGAGGTGCAGCCTCATCAAAGCTGAGTACAAGGGTAAGATGCCCAACCTCTTCTGAAATAACCAGAAGGGTCTTCATCTACTGGACTCAGCTTCCAGAGTCTTTGGTGTTACCTATTTCACCCTGGAAATGGGACAGTTTCTGAACTGTCAGGGTTTTAGGCTGCAGCTCCTAAATACCACAAGAATGCTTAAATCCCAGTGCTGGGGATATTTGTGAAGGGAGTAAGCTCTGCTGCTGCTTGAGTTAAGCCCCCTGTGTAGGTGGCACAGGAAAAGTCACGTGGAGAAAAGGAGGGCAGGGAAGAGAAAGGCAGTCCGCTTCAGCAGCTGTAACAGAGGGGTGGAAGAGAGGAATGAGATGGACAGTGTGGACACAGGATGTGGTTGCTCTCCAGGGAGATATGTAGGTGTCAGGAGGCACAGAATGCCGTGTCTGATGTGAAGCTCATACAGAAAGACACGGGCATCCCCAAAGGCACAGTACTGGTATGGCCTAACAGGTACTTGTTCTCAGGCTTCATCTGTGCAAGTAACCAGGGCACAGCTCCAAACACTAACTTGTAAGTAGCCACATAGCTAAATTGTTAGTGTGATCTTTTGGCACTGTATTGACAATTGTCATTTGGGGTCTTTAGGTCTTCAACTGTCACTTCAGGTCTAGGACTGATGTGAAAAATACAGTTGTTGACATGGCAAGGACAAGGAAGTTGAAGCTGCTAGGATTTATTTACCAGATGAAGGAGTAAAGGATAAAAAAGGATAAAAAGACTAATTTTAACACTGGAAGTAGGCATCAATACAACGGAGGACCCAAGAGAAGCAACTGAGTGACACGGCAGCAACGGAGCAGGATTCAACATGAGCAGATATAGAGGATGCCACACTACATACCTGGATTTAATAATCTGTGTATTGTGAAATGGTGGATGGGGATAGGTAGGTAGGTAGGTAGGGAAAGAGGGAAAGAGGGAAGGAGAGAAAGAGAGGGAGGGAAAGAGGGGGAGGGAAAGAGGAAAAGGGAAGGGGAAGGGGAAGGGGAAGGGGAAGGGGANAAGAGGAGGCTCAGGGGAGACCTCATCACTCTCTACAACTCCCTGAAAGGAGGTTGGAGCCAGGGGGGGGTTGGTCTCTTTTCCCAGGCACCTCTCAGCAAGACAAGAGGACACGGTCTCAAGTTGTGCCAGGGGAGGTTTAGGTTGGATATTAGAAGGAATTTCTTTATGGAGAGGGTGATCAGACATTGGAATGGGCTGCCCAGGGAAGTGGTGGATTCTCCGTCCCTGGAGATATTTAAAAAGAGACTGGATGTGGCACTCAGTGCCATGGGCTGGGAACCACGGGGGGAGTGGATCAAGGGTTGGACTTGATGATCTCTGAGGTCCCTTCCAACCCAGACAGTTCTATGATTCTATGAACACTAAGAGCCCTGGCTACAATGCTGGAGCAGGCAGAGGCTGTGGCTCTCTGCTCTCCCAGCCTGGGGATTAGCACAGACACCATGGGTTGTATTCAGGCAGCTGACTCTCCAATAAATTTGGACACCTGATGTGGGAATCCTCAGTCCAAAAGAGCAATGCAGTCAGCTACATGGAGGTTGATTTCTCTCCATGATTCACGAGGCAGAGGGCTGGGAGTTGCAGTCCTCTGGCTGAACCCTCTGTGATACCCCAGGTGGCTTTATGGCCGGAGGTATTTTTAGGAAAGAAGGAATTAAAAAAATTCATTTAATTAAGCAAAATTCTCCCCCTTATACCAACATTCAAAACTCCCACGGAGCTTGGTAGTTTCTTCTCTTCTCCCACAGACTAAAGAAAAAAAAAATAAAAGGTTATAAACCTTTACATTTGAGGTTTGACTGCAAGGAGGCCAAAAGCTAGCAGGGCCAGAGCAGTTGGGAAGCCCCAGAGCCCTCAGAGGAAACAGCACAAAGCTCACATTCCCTCTACTGTACCAGCTCTGCCTTTTGACACTGTTTTCGGGAACTTGCCAGCTCATTTTCTAACTTGTTTGTGAGCCATCAACAGCCTCAAATTACAGCAGTCTGAACAGCCCAGTAAATATTTACACAAACCTGCTGGTGATGGTTTGAGCTGCCATGCGTTACCTTTTGTGTCGGGGGGAGGTTATATTTACAGCCAACCAGCTAATGAACATGATCCCAGCCCTGCTTTAATACAGATGGCTCTTTCAGCCTGCATGGCTTTCAAGTTCCAGGGAGGAAAAAACTTCAATAGGCTTCGTTAGAAGGCTGGGTCTCAGCTCTCTCCTTTTTGTTCACACCCAGTCCCTCTTTGTGCACTCCCACTCAGCTCCCCGCATCCCACCCCGCACTTGTGTGGGACAGGGCTTGGCCCTCCTCTCATTTGCTTTCTTCTCTTTTTTATTTTATTTTTTTTTAATTTTTTATTCTCAGCACTGCTGGTTTTTATTTGGCCTTTACAATACAGGCAATTTTTGCCATGCAGATTTCTTTGGGCTGGTTTCTTCAGGCTGTCTCCCAGGGACCCACCAAGGGCTTGGAGCTTGGTTGGGATGGAGGGGGAAGGGAGAAGGGGAAAGGGGGAAGGGGAAAGGGGGAAGGGGGAAGGGGAAAGGGGAAAGGGGAAAGGGGAAAGGGAAGGCAAAGGACAAGGCAAGGCAGAAAAAAAGATCCTCTCAGCTTACCTTGGTGGAATGCCCTTACCTGGTATGGGCAATCAAGGATACTTCTGTTTTAGCTCATGGGCAATGAAATAGTTAGTGTGACATATCACAGCATGAGAAATGCTCATATTACTACAGAAATACTCAAATAACTACAGAAAATATATGTGTAGGGTAAAAGATTTGCCCCTCAGAAAGGTTGTTACTGCATTTATTATCTAGATCAGTATGTGTGCTGCTGTAGAGGACAATTGTGTGTGTAAAGATTTTACATCACTAAGAGGTACACAGAAACGACACACCAAAAAGCCCATCAAAACTTATTTTAAGCAGTTGTGATTTCTGGGTAAAGATTCTTTGAGTCTTCTTCCATTGCATGCTAAAAGAGCTAAACCCTTCCTAAAAAACTTACTTGTGGACAGATCAGTGAGCAAAACTGGAGACAAAGGCAAGAAAGGACAATATAGGCTTTTTTTTTTTTTTCATTAGTGCTCTTTCCACTGAATTTCCAAATGTCTCTTTAGCAAAATGTATTTGACAGGTTAGGAATGAAGGAGTTTTTCCACATTTCCTGAAGCTCATCAGTAATTTGTAGGAGAGACAATCGATCAACGTTTGACAGCCTTCTTTCACAAGTATAGTCTTAAAATACGTGTTTTAGAGAGAGATTTTGACACACTCATTCTCCAAACCCCTGGCTTTTTAGGTTTGTCTTCGAATATTTCAGCTTAAAATCTCAACTGAGAAAATAATCACTTTCTACATCTTGTAGGCTGTGATCCTTTTAAAATCTTATTTAATGAATTCTGCATTTTGCCTCTCACTTAGATAAAAAGTCTCTAAAAAACCACAAACAACAAAAACGTAACACCATCAACAACACTAACAAATGTCCTGCCTCTGAGCATAGTTAGTAAGAAAATAACCTTAGTGGTGTTTTGCCTGCAGACACCCTGTGGAACTCCACAACGATAGATTCTAATTAAGGGATTGACTTTTCAAGAAAGATTAAAATAAAGAAATGCATTTAGCTTTGCTAAACAATGACAGGGAGGGAACAGGAGAACTGTCAGCAACAATAAGAAGATTGTAAACACCAACAATAGACAAGAGCTGTTTGAAGGAAGAGAAAGAACACTTTCTTAGGCACCGAGAATAATAAGGAACAACGGATGCGTAAAGTATAATAAATAATTTCAATGTTTATTATTAGTATTTTTATGATACTACAACTTTTGACTGAACACAAGGATCTTACTTGTCAAGGACAGAGTTATTAATGACCAGGGTAAGTGGAAGGGCTCTGATTACCTTATTTTAGCACTGCCAAAAGTGATGTGTACTTTCATGTGAGAGGTTGCACCGTTTTACGTCTCCCTCATGATGAAAATGTTTGCATCAGGTCTGATTTCTAGGCAGCCTTTGTAGAAATGTCCACCAGAAATAACATTTACAGAACTGCAAACCCACTTTATCCTCCAAGGGACCAGTGGCAGAGCCACCACCTTCACACTGTGGAGAGGGCACGGAGTGATAAGGAAGGCAGTGGAAGCTGTGCAGTGTGGTGTGCTTGTGGTTTTCATCTCCTGCATCCAGGGGCAGGAGGTGCTCTGTTTCTAGCATGAACGTGAGCAGATCCTTGCCTCCACTACTGGGATGGCTTTGCCTCACCACCTTGATGGACTGAAACAAAGCTGAAGTCTTGGCAGTCTGCTACTGCTATTCAATCTGATGTAGGGATCTCTGCTTGCTTCAGAGAAAGTCACATTAGAATAGCTCCAAAGCCTCTAGGAAAATGTAGTTTTTAATTCCTATTTAAAAGGAACTCAACACTGTTAAGAATTTCTAGGTTATCATGATTCAGGGTAAGGCAGAAGCCTAGTTACAAAAAATGCTCATGCTAAAAACCCTGTCCTGGTTTGGACCAGGATAAAGGTGATTTTCTGGTTTGTACTTTTGCTTTCAGCTAAAGTTTCTTGTAAGTAGTTGCACTTGCTGAAATTAACAGCAAGTTTCTCAGACAGTGTCTGCTTCTAGGACTGATAACACTGGATGTTTATAGTTACTGCCAGAGACTGGTGTGCAGAGCCAAGGACACTGCTCAGCTCTGAGGAACATTTTACCCTCCAGAAGGAGTAAAGAGGTCCCACCTGAACCCCTCCTTTGGGGAGGAACAGACAAGATAGATGCCAGAACTGACCAGAGTATTCCATCCCATACACATCATACTCAATATAAATTTGAGGGATCACGAGGGTCAAACACCTTCCTGCCCCTCTTCCTGCTCTTCCTTCACCTGTTCCCTGTTTGCTTTGGCATCCTGGGAGGATTCCCTCTGTTCCTCTGCCTGTGGTCCTGATCCGTGCCAGCCTGAATCTGTGTGTTCCTGCCTCCAGCTCCTGACTACTCCTGACCCCAGGAGTCCAGCCTGGACTTTCCCAGGGCTGCCCTGCAGCCTCCGTGGTGACATGAGAGTTATTGGGGGAGAGGGGGGAGGAACATGGTATCAAATTTTCCTGTATACTTGTATATATTTAGTAATTTTACCTATTTACCATTACTGTTTCATTAAAGTTGTGTAGTTTAGTTTCCAACCCATAAGTCTCTCTCCCTTATTCTCTCTCCTTTCCTTATCAGGGAGGAGAGGGGGATTAATAGAGAGCACCTGTTACTCGGTTTAATTGCCGGGCCAGTGTTAAACCGTGACAAACCCTTATTAAAACGTTGTAGTGTGAGCCATCCTGTTTACTAGGTCTTGACAGTGGAAGTATATGCTGTCATTGCTGAAAGAAGTACAGTCTTTGAATGAACCTAGACTGTGCCCATTAAAGCTCTTGTGGAAGAGCATAACCACTTCCACTGAAGTCTCAGGAGCCAGAGATGGGTTTCAGCTCCAACACACAGGTCAGGGTGTCCAAAGTCAGTGCTGAATACAGGAAGGCTCCAAGACTGCATTCTTCCTTGGTCACCTGGGACAGTTTCTGATGGTCCCTCAGAGTTTTTCTCTTCAAATAGCAAAATAATCATGGTTGCCCCTAATAACATTAAATCCCCTGCTCTTCCTCTAGCACCCGGACTCGCAAGGTGAGCTCCTTGCCTCTGTTTCAAAACGTAGACAGAGCTGGGAACATGTACTGCTTTATATAATTATAAGTTTTTTATGCCATTAGTTATTCAAATAGAAAGATATCTGGGGATTATTTTTTTCCACTGCAGAGGATGCACCTGAGTGTAGCGTTACAGAGCCTACCATGCAATTGTGATGCCATGGGATGGCAATGCTTCCAAAGACTCTATCCCACAACAAAAGGTCAGCAAGTAACCACTCAGACAGATACAATGACAGACTTCCTTTCTACCTGACATGCAATCTTCCCAGAAAATGAAGGCAGAAATTACTGAGTACATTTGTAAAACATAGAATGAGAGGTGTGTGTACAAAACCAATTAAGGAAAGAATTGCTTTTCGCTGCTTTTTTCCTGGTGCACTCTTTTGGAAATTTACCTCCATATACTAATTAACCTCTGGGTGACTTTATGTAAATTAGATGGCATTCTCTGCAGTATTTCTGTAGTACTGCAAGTGATTTAAAGTGATGTAAAGTGCTTTAACGATAGCCAACAAAGTTTCTTTTTTAATGTATTAGGCTATAAAGACACTGGAATGAGCAGCCTCTTGGAATAAGAGGTAAATTATGAAAAAGAGAAGAAAAGGTGAAAGTTGTTTGAAAGATACTAGGAAGATACACAGAGTTCATGGGCCACATCCCCAGCTTTATAAACACACCCAGGATTGCTAACTAAATGTGGATGTTAAAAATGACATTATCTCAGGGCCTTGTATCATACATTGTAAACACATATTCAGGATGTTAACTGGAGTCCTAGAGCCATTGGTGATCTCAGAGAAGCAATTCCAATAGATCAGAAAGTATCACTTAGGAAGCCAGGTGATCGATTTCCCTTATGGTGCCTTGCTGTGCCATTAGTTTTCCCATATCTCTGAGGTATCTGGGACAAAGAGTCTTGTGAGGAAAGGAAACAGTGTCTAGATTTATGGAGATTTGCTGTTATGCCTAAGAGATTTCAGAGCGGAGTTAGCCTTGCTGACTTGGTGTTGCCCACAAACACCTAAAGCACTTGGGACAGCAAATACACGGGGAGCTGGAGTCCATGCTGAAGCCAAATGTGCTCCTGAGTGTTCACTGAGATGTATGGCATGACAAAGATGTCTGGTGACGTCAGTAAAGTTTAGAAACCTATAATAGGATGAGTTAAACCCTAGAGGTGAGTGTCTTTCTCCATTAGAGAGGGGGAGAGCATGGCTGGTCCTGATGTAAACGTCTATAGTCAATATCCCAGTCCCTTAGGAAAGCAAAGCTAATAAAGGAACACTGCTGGGAGAAGAAAGATAGGAGACACATTACCTTGGAGCCTGCTGTGCATCATTATTGTTGTTGTTGTTGTAATTCAAAACATATATCTATATATATAAAAGCATTATACATAAAAATGTCTTATTACATATTGTATTACATGTCATCTACATATTGTTTGGATACAGATGCATCACTGAAAAAAAATGAGTAGGCTGATTCAGCCTCTGGAAAAGATGGCTAAGGTGCTCAGCTCAAGAAGAGAGTACCAGGCTGTGACTCCCAGTGCAGTAAGCCTTGCAACACACACTTGGGCACCTTAAGTGCTGAGGCAGGGGAAATTCTACTATATATCTGTTTTCAGTCATTCTTTGTTAGTTTAGGAGGCTCCCTGCTCAGTACTCTGGCTGTGGTGAATCCCAGGCAGCTGATTCTCCTCATGATATATAAAGAATGGGAATTTCACACTGCACATTATGAATTAATTCAGTACTAGGAGCTTACAGGAGTTGTGTGGTGAAACCTGGTGTTGTCACATTGTCTGTGGACATAAAGCCAGGTATCTAGTAGTTCAGCACAGTAGCAGCTTGCCTGTAGGCTTTCAAATTTTGTTGGAGTTAGCCTGTCATCTGTGAAATGCTAAAATGCTTGGAACAATGCCAAGCAGCTACCTGGGTCATTGTCTGAATTGAACAGTGGAGAGCCAGGCTGAGAGATTTACTTCAGGGCAGTAAAAAAAAAAAAAAAAAAAAAAAAAGGAAAAATTTCAGAGAAATATTGAGGGAAAAATTATATCATGTATCATGAATACCATGAACATATAATAATGGCATTTGGTAATTTTGCATGCTGCTTTCAGGTGGGGGAGTGTGATGGAGAGGCAGACACAGCCAAGATGAAGAGGGATCTCCTACCCAGGGCATCCTGGCCGTCAAAATCTCCCCATGCACTCTACTGCTTTCCCCTTCAGCCCCTCTTTTCCCTATAAACCTGTTCCTGGGCAAAGTGGGAGTATGTAAAATTCTGAAAGGGAATCTCCAACATGCTATTTCCCTTTGCTAACTCCTTTTTTTGCCAGGAAAAGATACCCAGTCTGCAGGACCTTTCAAACCTACAGCCACTGTGGCTGGCATTTATTTGTGTCTCGTTGCAGAGGCAGATTCCCTCCTGGATCCATCCCATATAAAAGAGGAGTGGAGGTCCCTAAAGCTGGGGGTGTGAGATGGTGATGCCTTGCAATCAGCCCCAGGTTTAGTGTAACTTTGAAGTGCTCCAAGATACATACCAAAGACAGGGTGGCATAGGAGAGGTGCTCGTAACAACGCTTTAAAAATGAAAAGAAAGCTTATTCAGAGAAAAAAAAAAAACGTGGCAGACTAAGGGAAAGGACAGAGCTGCCTTTTCTCTACCCCATGACTGGCCTCATGCTCCGGTGTGTTTCCATGGAGGCTGTTGCTTGTCACTGCATGGCTCACAGTGGAGTGTCACATTGGATGGGAGCCAGCTCAACAAGAAAAATAAAGTGAGTTTTTAAGAGGTAATGTGGTAAATGTTCTCCTCAGTCTGGCTACCAATATGTGCTGTCTAGCCTGAGGCGTGCAGCACATATGGGTGAAGCTACTGAAGTTTGGTACTTTTAACTTCTCGAGTCACTTTTTACAAAATCAAAAGCGACACATTAGAATAACTGAAGGGGGGGAGAAGGGGGAAAAGATAAGTGGAAGATAGGATATTGCTAATTTCTCAGTTCTTATTCTGATGCTTACATGCTTTTCCACATACCAGGGGATTTTCCCTCCTGCTTAGACACCAGCAGAGTGGGAAGCTGTTTGCAGCAGCAGACGGCCAGGGTAGCCAAGCATCCCAGCCATGCTGATGGTGCCCAGGCAGGTGATGGTGTCCAGGGCAGCAGCAGATGCTGTCATTTGGGCCACCTGCTTGGGCCAGCCGTAATGGTAGCCCTGCCCTCCCACTCTCCTAGCAGCTGCTGCAATAGGCAGCCTGGCTCCAGCTCCTCCTTCCTACATGGAAAATCCAGTTTCACCTCCGCTGCTGAGGCTCAAATGAGCCCTGGTGCTAGCTGCTCCTCAGACAATTTGGTCATCCTGTTTGGAGGGGCTGTGTTACAGAGGGCAACTATTGAAGAAAAAGTTAGGTGATGTCTGCTGGTCAGAAATCTGCTTCTCTCTCACTTACGGTCTTTCAAGGCACTTCAGCAGTCATTTTGTTGTGTGCCCCTGGGCTTCTGGGAGAGCATCACAACCTCCTCCTCTTTTTCCCATCTGTCAGCTCAGTAGTGACAATAGGGCAGGCTGGAGTTTCTTTCAGCTCATTCAATTTCTACAGTTAGCATTTGCCAAGTGCTCAACCATTTGTAAAAATCATGTCATCAGTTGTCATTAGAAAGAGAATTGATAACTGGTATTTACTAAGCTTTGCAGTCACTCAAATTAATACATTCTTATTTTAAAAAATAATCCAAAAGAACACACAAAAAAACCAACCCAAAGCCCACACCAAAAACCCCAGACATTAAGTAAGTAATGGCTACAATACGATGCTTGTTTTTCGGCTGTTAGATTGATACCCAGTGGCACAACTATGGCTAATAATCTGTGAAAATCCCCTCTTAAAAAAAAAAAAATTGTAGCTCATTTAAAAAAAAAAAAAATCTACTCACTGAAATATGATACATACAACTGAGTCCAGATGAAACCCCTTTAATGCCTGTAAGCCATCAACCTTTTATCCAGAAAACATACGATCCAGAAATCACCACAACCATGGATATGTCCATAATGCCCAGGTGCAAACCCAGGCATTTCAAGCCAACCTGATGAAACAACAAGTGTTGAAAAGAACCACTTTCAATGTGTCCCATTTGCAGTCTGATTCTGAATCTTTTCCAGTCTTGAGACTGAGTAAGTATCTCCTGAATCCCAGAGATTCTGGTATTGGAAAAGCCAAGTCGTGTGGCACTGAAATGAAAAATTACCAACATGAATGCCTTAGTAACACAGGAAGGTATCAGGATGGAAGATGGGAAAGAAGGAATGCTGTCCAAGTAAAGAAAAAGCATAAAAGTGATTATTTGTTTGGAGATTTATTGTGTTGTAACTTACTTAACACCTCCATGGAGAACAAAGAACTTTGCTGAATTAAAAACAACTGGGGTAAGAACAGAATTTCTTTAAAACATTTTTTAAGCAAAAATCCTGTCAAGAACAGAGTGAGAGATTGCTCTGATAATATCTACAAGAAACACATCCTGGATGTTTTTTGCTGCCCACTAGGTATCAGTTCCATGCTCAGCTGAGTGTGCTCCTTTGCTATCCTGCCTACAGAATGCTTCTCAATCCTGTCCACAAAACCAAACCAGTTCTGAAACATTTCTTCTGGCTTTGAAACTGTTCCTTCAGCTCTTTCATGTGCAGAACTTCTTTTGCAGCCTATGAAACCCATGCACAGGGAACAAATTGCATACCACCAGTTTTACAAAGACACAGTGGAGGGAAGATAACCGAGAGCCCCAGGAACACAACACAGTGGCAGTCAAAAGGAAAATTTGGAAAGATCATCCCACGCCATGCCTCTATCTTGCTAAAAGAGATGTAGCAGCTTTAAGGTTCATATACCGTATGCCTCTCTTTATAAAGCACTGTTTAAGAGAATAAGAGATTCCACTAATTCTTTTTTTTTTCTCCCCTCCCAACCAACC
Source organism: Florisuga fusca (assembly GCA_038090715.1). Lineage (NCBI taxonomy): Eukaryota > Metazoa > Chordata > Aves > Apodiformes > Trochilidae > Florisuga > Florisuga fusca. Next base: position 40,297,630 of record JAAWXA010000003.1, read on the forward strand.
AAAACCCACAGTATTCAGTATGAGCAGCTGAGATAATGACATTGAACATGGAGCTTAAAATTATGTAAGAAATTTTCTCAGGGTGATGCTCTGGTCTATAAATTCAGCTACAGAGTTTTTAAATGAAAATCCAAAGCAACCCGTTCTGTTCCTGGTTGTCAAATTGACCTAATGTTCAAAGCCAGGAAGTGTTTGTGTCAATTTTTTTCCTTACTAAAACACTAACCAAACATTGGAGAGATGCAAAATCCAAAACCTTCTCCTTTCCTAGAACATGTTCCTTGATGATTCCCTTCACTTTTGCCAGTGTTGGATTATACTAAATAAGGTACTGTTCCTCCTGTTCTCCTGCCTCTTAAATAAGATCATAATCCTTCAAGGGCTAAAAGAAGGAAATTTTAAAATTAAAAAAAAAATAGTGCATGATCTCAATCCAAGGTTATAGAAAGGGTACGGAGCTTTCGGATCAAGGGAGTGAAGCATTAATACTGCACGGCCCTACTTTCCTAGAATATGTATCTTGGCAACATTGCCATTCTAAATCTGGCAAATTGAGTATTTTGATCTCTGCCCCTAGAGAAAAACATGCACCTATTATATCACATTATAATCTCTACTCTTTCATGCAGTGTAACTGAACTATTCTGTATTATGTACTTTATTATATCAGAGAGGCTGCATTGTGTATGCTACCACTGCCATTCATGAACTGAAGCCAGGTTGTTTTGGTTGAGGTTTTTTTTATAAGGAGACTGGGCAGAAGGGAAGATTTCCTGATTGTCTAAGGAGGAACAATTGGTTTATACAAAGTACAGAAAAAGCACAGAAGTGGCCCACTGGTGTGCTCCAGTGTTCATGCCCAAGGAATGTTACTGCTGATGTCTGAGCAAGTCCCATGAAACAGGATAGTGCCACTTGTCAGTCACACTTACACGTTTTACACTCATCATTTTGGTTAATGGTCACCTGGAAGCTGACTATAAACCCTAGCACTTGATTTCAGTGCAGTGCACGTGAAGACACTTTATGAGCAGATTCAAAGAAACAGAAGCTGACATCCTTGGCCCCCCAAAAAAGTCTGCAGCCTCATGCTTGGTGGTGGCTGTCAGATCAAGCAGCAAGGCCCACATGTTCACGTTGAGCTTAACACCAGCCTGAGTGGAGAATGAGTGGAGGAAGCACTTGGCAGATGATTAGAGATTGGCTTGCAAGACAGCAACCATACCCAGAAGGCTGGATCTGCTGATGTGGCCAATTCCTTGACCAAAAAAATTTACGTGTCTGTATCCAAAAGGGAAGGCTTGTGAAAGGAATTAGTAATACAATCCCTCAACTGCAGGTATTTGAATTGATTATCTGTCAACCCAAAGGTTTCCCTAAGTTCAGCAAATGAACACAATCTGTCTTCTAAAATATATCATGTAATTTGTTAAAGCTTTTGCCTAACCATGCATTCCAAATAAAAACACATTTAGTTTTTGGTTTGGATAGTAAGGTTGATTTTTATTTTTTTTTTAGTTTATTTGAGTTAGAAAATTGAACACAAGCTGAAATGGAATAAACAATAGATAAGAGTGATTTTTATGACTGGTGTTAATTTAAAAGACAAAATCTCTCAATATTCAGCACATTACTGATTTACTTCAGATGTATCTTTATTTGTTTCAGGCTTGCATTGTTAAAATATGCTATTGATTTTCTGTTTGCTTTTGTTCTGAGGTTCCAGTGTGCTCTCTGCTGGTGATGCCATTCCCCCTTTTGAAAAAATGATTGGTTCATTATGACTCAATTAAAAACAAAGCAAAACAAAAAGCCCAGGACTTAAAACATACTTAAGTTAAAGGTAGACATTGCTGAACTTCTTATTAGCACATTTGCTGGGTTAGGATCTAAGACAAAATGCAAATAAGACAGTGGATACGGGGGGAGAATGGTGAAGAAAATTCTGTATCAGTGAAGGACAAATACAGGATGGGTGAGAGGCTGAGGAACATTATGGGGATATCTTATAGGACCTTCTTTTTAGTAAGTTTTAGGAAACTCCATTGGGGAGCTACAGGAATACTGAAAGGAGCCACTTGGGAATCAATAATTAAGCCAATGGGAGTCAATAATTAAGTGAATTAGTAGCACTGTTCTGTAGGCAACATGTCAGAAGTGGAGAAGAATTATGGAAAAAGTCTAAAATACACACATGAACATACCTGTCAGGCTTATGAAAAAGTAAGTAACCATAAATGTTCTGTGGGACAATTTGCTCTCCTAGCTTCCAAGAGCATGTATTTCTATTTTCAGCCTTGTATATGGCAATGCACTATTAAGGTTCCCCTTTCAAAATTCCAGAAGACTCTTCCTTCTGAAAATATGGCACACTAAACAGACTCATTGATTAAAAGGAAATGTGAGTAAAGATCCTTCTTCCAAGAAAAAAATGAAGAAAAAAGAGAACTTTCTAAATCTTTATAAATACTAAGTGTTTCCAAAGCATTTCAGAGCTAAAATGTAAGCCAGAACATTTTCACAGAGACGATGTACGCTCAGCTTTGTTAATCTAGATGAGAATGAAAACAGAGAGGTCAGGTATATGGAGTGAGCCAAGACAGTGATTTAGTAGGACAGATTTTCCATAAAAGCATGTGATTGAGAACTACATTTCTCTGTACATCTACGATATATATCAAATACTAATGTGTAATATCCCTACTTCCGTATCAATCTATTGATAAATAATCATGTAATATATTTCTCCTGTGAATGTAGCTACATATTTTTGCTTTAGATGCTGCCCTGCAAATTCATGCATATGGGTAATAGTTCTTAGTAGCAGGCAATAGACCATGTAAACAGCCAACATCGCACATAATGAAGCTCACAGAAACAAATTTTATCACCAAATGTCAGTCAGCCAACCCCTCTTCTAGATGATTTCCTCAGATATATTAGAGAAATGAATAAAATATTTCTAAATATGACAAAATAAATATTGATGGGTTTAAATATTTTATCTGAAATTCAATGGAAATGAGCTTCATCTGCTTCCCAGGGCACAGCAATGTGTGCAACATGATATTTCTCTGTTACCCACCTTATCGCTCCGTCTACATGCAATCTTCTTCCTGCTATCACTATTCATTTTTCATGTGCCAAGTATTCATTAATCCTTTAACCTCAGTAGGTAGAAACCAGTTTTCCTCTGCAGCACACTCAGCTCTGGGAAATTGTTGCTCCCTGTTCCAAGTGGTTAAGAAGGATGAATGTTAACGCTCATGCTTTTTATTGATAAATCTGAATTTAAGCTACTCATCTATCCAGGGAATGCTTCCAGTGTTCCATAGTACTCTGCTTCCTATGGGATTGCATATTTTATCTTTTGAAACGCTGTGTTACAAACGTTAACTTTTGACTTGGGTAAGATCTTTTGAAAACTAATGAATCATGTACGTCACTTATGGAGAGTTGCTGGAACTGGTTCTGCATCTAAACCAATAACAGAAGGATATACATTGCTTGGGTCATTAGACTGCATTTTAACTCTGCACCCACTTTTCTCCAAAGGAAGTGATAACACTAGAAGCAAAATTATAATAGCAAACCATGTCAATTCCCCTTTAGAGCTTGCAGAGACATATACTTACATGGACTACAAGGCAGAGTTCTGTTTATATCCATTTTAACATTTCTTACTTGCTATTCCACCTTCTTTTTTCAGCCTTGTAGAGGTAAGATGCAGGGACAAATAGCAAGAGGGTTATGTTACCTAAACCTTTTATGCCAAAAGTTGTCAGGGGACCAGCAACAGGGAGAACACATAGAGTGATGCATAGCTGTATTTCAGGCAGTTGCCATGAAATCCTCAAAAGGAACAAGGATTGGGTCTGGTTCTTCTGGCTCCCTTAGTAAATATTGTGTACAGATGCAAACATTAGTTTGTATTTACTGAAAGTAATAGCGTTTTAGCAGTGATTATTTACCTGAGCTCAGCCTGGCTTTCCCTGTAAATACACAAGCTATACAGGCTTTTGCAAACACACTATGGGCCAACCTACCAGACAAGGGATGCCTCTTCTTGCACTTCATTTGCCAAAATTATTATGAGTGGGATCCTCTGAAGCTGCTGAGCCAAGATTTGAGGAGGACGAGGAGTGAGGACTCCTAAGGAGCCTGCCATTTTCTACCTGCTCTGCCCATGGCTTTTGCCAGAGTTGAGCGTGGCCATCCTATTCTTAAGGCTATTAAGCTTCTTTAAACTAAATACTCCCTGAACATTGCCCAGAAACCATCTTAGCAGCCAGGGCTGGTCAAAGCTCACTTCCACTCTGGCCACACTGTTTACTTCAAACAACAGGAGTCATGAGGGAGGAGGCAGAAATCAGCCACATCAGCTTTACATTAACAAAGACTCTCCAAGGCAAGGGAATCCTGAGGTAACCAATCAAGCCAGCTTAGTCGCTTTGACACTGGTCAGGCAAGGGCCAGGGACCTTTCTGACAAAATATTTCACTGTGTACATGTGTCTGTGTGAGAACACTTTTGAAAAGAAATAAGAGATTTGCTTCTGCAAGTTTAACACCAACTCTCAGGATTTATATTTTTGTTTCCTAAGGCTTTAAAACTTCTTCTTTTAAAACATCCATGTAATTAAAAAAGTTTATATTTTAAACAAACTTTAAGATTTTGGAATGTGTTTCTCTGCATGTGGCTATTAATGGCTATTAATGCCAGACAGTACCTGCAGCCCTTACATCTGAAAAATCTCCCTGTATGTTCTCTGTTTGCAGAGGCACGACTCAGAATTATGCGCTGACCTCCACGCAGAAAAAACCCCCAACAAAGTAACAAAACACCTCTCATAAAATTCTCACAAGCTGCTGTGTGAAGAAATTAAATTATAATAAAAAACATAAAACCCCCAAACAGACAAATAAACAAAACAAGTAAAAAAAACCCAAAACAACGTAAAAAAGGAAAGATTTGCAACACTCAACTCCTGCCAGCCCTCCAGGTACCTGCGCGGACGGCAGCGCCCAGCATGGCAAGGGGGTAGGAGCACAGGAGGATGAGGATAACGCTGCCGCTGCCACCGCCACCGCTACCGCCCCCGCCGCCGGCCTCC
>JAAWXA010000003.1:40302762-40515276 GCA_038090715.1 Florisuga fusca
CCTTTGGGCAGGGGGGGGGGTGTATGTGTGGGGAAAAAAAAAAATTAACATGTAATAATAAATATTAAAAAAAAAAGTAAAAAATCAGAGTGTAACACTACAAAGGGAGAGAATTGGCTGTAACGTTATATAGGGGCAAAAACTAGAGTAACGCTGTATTACCTTCTACAAAAATAATTACCTTATGTAAAACAAACACTTGCGCTTCCAGCAGCCAGCCGGCGTTGCTTGGGGAGCAAACCGCTGGTATTTGCATTAGAAGCCTGTGCCCCATGGCACCGCCGTCACCCTGGGAAGCCCACCGCAACCTTTCCGCTGCTGCTGCAACCGGGTAGACGCACTCGGAGGAAATTTGGGCTCCCCAACCCTTTCTCTTCCCAAAATCTCGCCCCCAACGGGTGGTGCGGTTTTTTGTTTGTGTTTCTTGTTGTTTGTTTTTTCCTTTTCTTTTTTTTTTTTTTTTTTTTCCTCGGTGGGGGGAGGGGGGAGGCGGATAGGAGCAACCCGATGGGTTATTTTATGTTCTCCCCCCTCCGTGGTTTGCAGGGATGCGATGCTCCGCTCCAGGCAGCGGTGTTGGTTTTTTGTGGTGGGGTTTGGGTTTTGTTTTTTTTTTTTTTTCGGATCTTGGCGTGGCGTTCGCTCCCCCGAAAATAAGCTTGCAAAAGAAGCGGTTTTTACGCTCTTAAGGACCAGGTGCGAGCTGTTTGGTAGGAGGCACCGAAGAGAAGTTCACTTGCATCGGGGTTTAAAAACCTGCTAGCTTTTGGCGTCCCCTTCCCCCCTGAATAAGTAAGTAAACCGATTTATTGCTTTTAATTATCCATCATGAAATAAATTGTATTTTTCTCCTTTCTGCTTGCTTTTTTTTTTTTTCCCTTACCACGGCAGGTAGATATTCGCGCCAACTTTGCGAGGCTGCTTTATATAGCAGTGGCGTATATGGGCTCCATTTTCTGCTTTCTGGTTGGTCTCCCAACTCCGAAATGTACAGGGGGAGCAAAGTGGTCTTGGCGTGGGATTAGTAACTGTGCTGAATAGGTCACAGATGGGGCGATAGGAGCATTTTATTAGTGACGTAAGGCTGCATAAACCGAGCCTGCTTATTTATTTATTTATTTTAATAGATAATTCATGCTCGGGGACGAGGCGGGGGAGGGGGGAGCGAGGAGGACACGACACACAGTATCTAATGGGACGTAATCAACTTGAAAACCGCTGTCTGCAAGCCGGTGTCTCACCTACCAGTCATGACCCGACCGCGCATAGCGAAGGAGAAACATTGCATGCGGCTTTTTTTTTTTTTTTTTTTTTTTTTTATTTTTTTTCCTCCGCTTCTTGTCGGTGCTGCCGGAGGTTTTGGCAGCCGGTGGGAGCTGCTGCCGTGCCGCTGCGCTGCCGGCGGTGCCCGGGCTGGATCCGGGCAGGATGACATCACCCCCTCGGCGGCCGGGGAGCAGCACCCCTCCCCAAAACACCACCCACACCCCATGTCCTTCGCTGCCCCCACAACAGCAATGATGGTATTTTCCTTCTTTCCTTTACCTTTTATTCTTATTTTTCCTTTTTTTTTTTTATTTTATTTTTTTTTTTCCCCAGTTCACGGAGTAGTCAGCAGCAATTGAGGAGGGCTGTGGAACATCGTACGGTTTTTTCCATCCCTCGGATGTGGGGGGGAAAAAAAGCGTCTTTTTTGAGGAGGAAACATGCTGTGGGGCTTTTGATGTGTTGGAGGGGCTGGGAAGGAGCTTAGGATGTGGGAGATACTGCTTGACTATCAGCAGCAGAAACCAAACAGTATCAGACGTGTCAAGAAAGGGGGATGGGAAATGAGGTATTTTTAATTATTTTTTTTTTCCTTAGTGATACTTTGTGGTAGTGTTTCAAGGCCTTCCTGCGCTCTCTTGTAGAAAAACCTTTGTTGGAAAGGTCCCTGAGGGATCAAGTGGACTGTGTGTAACAACTTTTAAAAATAAACTTCAGGATTCCAGGGCAGGCTAATCGCGGAGTCCTCTGCCAGCTGTTTCTGTCGGGATGAGCCAAACCTGAATGTGTGTGAGCAGAGTTTTACTTGGAACCAGAGAAAGGAGACTGAAATGCGGTGGGGCTGGAGCAGCACTTCTTTCCCTAGGAGATGGTGGAATGGGATCACAAAAGGGCTTGGGCTGACACGTCCTTTGGTAATGACTGTCTTCCTCTTCGTCGAGACCGAGGTGATGGGGAGAGTACCTGCCATAAGTAAATAGAAATACCTAATGCCTTTTTGAGGGAAATGGGTAATACCTCTCCTGGGTGCTTGGGACCTCTGCTGCAGTGTGGGTTTCTAGAAGGTCTGTGTAATGTGGTGCAGGTTTTGGCTCTAGAAGGGCATCCTGTTGTTTAGGTTTTTGGGGGTAATTTATAAAATAAAAGGAAAGTGTGTGCCTTTTGTCATCACTGTGTAGATGATAGCTGCTTACAGTAGTAAGCAGTCATTGTAGTGCCTGTCTGCTTTAGGCTGCTGGATCACCTCTGTGAGCCTTGTGTGGCTGCTGGCACCACTTCTCAGGATGGCCAACCTCCTTGCTTTGTTCCTTCTGTGTCATTTGCAGTGTGTAATAGGTCTTGTCAGTACAAGGTTGTTTTTGACCAAGTCTTTGTTTAAGTAAAATCAGAGACTGTGAGTGAGCTGTTTGTATATTAAAGGTGGAGAAGTATTTTTAATGAAGTGTTTTGCTTGTGGCTTTTGAAGTGTTGTGTCTTGATTTGTTTTTTTGGAGGAGGATTGCGGTTTGCCTTCCCTTGATGTGACCACAAAATGAAACGAAAAATTAATTTATTGAAGTGGAAAATTCATTTTTTAGAAAAGCTGAAATGGATGCAGCACTGAGACTTTGACCTTCTCAGCTTCTGACTAGTGGTTGTTTACTACAGCTGCAGCTGTGCGCCTTTGAAAGAGGAGGAGCTGCAAACACAAGCATGCTCACTTTGCCCAGCTAAGAGGAAAACATATAATAAGCATGCTGTTTGAAGTGAGATGTAAAGAAAAGTGTTGAGCAGTCAGGTTGCTGCTTTTCCTTTTGTGGAAGGTGTTGTGTTGTATCTGTAAGACAGTTTTTGAGTCTTGGAAGTGCAAACGTGAAAGCATAGAATAATTGCCCTTCCTATGCTGTGAAAAAACTAATTTTTGGGAATTAAATGCATGCTCATGCTAGAATAAAAGAACGGCTTTTTTTGTGTAGTACTAAGGACACTTGCAACATTGTCAGTGGAAAAAGATCCATGTAACCTTACCCCCTTTTCCAACAAATGAACTTCAGACAGTCCTCTTGCTTCAACTGAATGATTCTTCAAGTCCTTACTAAATGAAAAAAAAAAAAAGAGAGCAAAAGGAATGATATTTGAGGATTCAGTGTCAAAATTATTGTTTGTTAGGAATAGAGCTATGCTGACAAACTGGAGGTTGGCTAGACCTAGCACATGTACATTATACTGTTGAAAAAGTGCTTAAACTGGTCAATGTGAGGATAGTTGTGCAGTCTCTTGGTTTATATATGTATATATGTATACATAACCCTGCTAGTGGTGCTGTGTTTGCATTTGGAAGCTCTTCTGTGCAGAAGAGCTTATCTGCTTAAGACTTGGTTCCCTGAAATCTGTGAACTTTCTCATACTTCTACAAAGTTTGATGTGACTGGTAGGTTTGAAGTTTATTCTGAGTCTGTGCTCCCATACATGCTCCCAAGCAGTAACTGTAATAGAAAAGTTGTAGAGTATTTTTCAGTTAGTTTTATTTACATTTTGGTGGCAGAGGAGTCCTAAAATAATACTGGGAGACAGAAGGGAAAATTAACCTGGCTTCACCGACAAATCAGTATATCTACGCTGCATGTAAAATTAAACTTTTGTGGGCTTTCCTTTCTTGAGTTCAGTGTAAAATTTTGTGGTGTTAATCAGAAAGCATGATGTAGACTTTGGTCTAAACCAAAATCAAATTATAATATACAATTTTTTTTTTTTTTTTTTTTTCATTTATGTCTACTGCAGAACGATGTGTTTTGATTTGGAGAAGAGAGCTTTAAATTATGGTGTGCCTTGGTCCTATAACTTTCTGTCATTTCCTGTATTTTTGGGGATGGATGGTGGCATGAGCCATGCCAGTGTTTCTCTACAGAAATAGTAAAACATGGGAGTGAATATGTGAAATCATGTGAAATATATTTAGAGACTGTCTGGTTCATACTAACTATGTTTCTTCATGTGTTCCACATCTGTGAACATCAGCTTCTGTGTCAGAGGAGCCCCTTCAGCTTCAAGTACAAGGGTAGGGCTTGTCTAGGTGTTGGCTTGCTTATTATTATTATTCCTTTAAAAAAATAGTTTGAGTTCAGTAAAATCACAAGGATGCTAAGGTGTATCAGAACTAGAAATGTGTGTGTTAAGGTCAAGGGAGATCCCTTGATAAGTGAGTATTAGAAGTATATGCTCAGTGACATTGAATAAAGCTTGCCAAGACTTGCACAGTGACATTTGCTACTCTCTGAACACAATTCTAGTAATATCTAGTTTTGTGGGGATTTTTTTTTGTTGTTGTTTTTTTTTTTTTTCTTGAAACAAATGCTCTCATGTACAACAGTGTTTGTCCTTTCTTGTGTTGCTGGTGGTGCTGGCGTTGGCAGACTTTGGAGTTGCAGCACAGACCTGCACCACTTGAGTTACAGAACATCTGGTTAGCAGTAGCAAGCTTTTTGTCTTCTCTGTGAACCAGCCTCCAGGAGGAGAATGAAGCATGCTCTTTGCTAAGGGCTGGCACAGTATTTGCTACATTGCAGAATAATGATGGACTCAGAAATCTGGAGCTTTGTTCCTGGCTGTGGGGCGGGTGTGTTCTCATCATTGAAACGTAGAACAGTAAAACTATCAAATGCTTGTCCTTGGACATCAGTGCTGCAAAGGGGATAATTAATCAGATGATGTATTGTTTTGGAAGACCTGAGTCCTGGTCTCAGTTTTGTCAGGTGTGCCTACTGATAGGTGCTTTGATAGCTATTTGGTACCCTCTCTGCAAGGTGGCAAGGAATAAACCCTCACTCCTCATGGGTTTTGTCCAGCGGTCAGAGCTGTGAAGAGCACAAGGTTATGCTGGTCCTGCTGACAGTCTAAACTGTTTCTTTTTCTCTGCCTTGGCCAAGAAGGGCTTTGGTGGTCGTGTGGTGTTGCATCTCTTTTTCAGGAGCCTTAGGTCCTTGACAGCAGTTAGGGAAGCACAGTGATGCCAGCTGGCTGAGTTGGTGCAGGTGTTGTGCAAAAAGCTCAGGATGGCTGGAAATAGTAAGTTCAGGTCTGTTACAGGAGTTGGAGATCTTAAGTGAGTTCTGAAAGACTTCCTGAGCATGGTCAAGCTGTGATTCTCGGGTATTTTGCTCAAGTCTTGACAGATTGGTATTGACATGGGTAAAGGCAGCTATCTAACCCCAGCAGTTTCTCTCTTCTGTGGATCCATGAGGGAGAATATTTCCAAACAAAATACTCTGAATTATTTTTTCCCGCTACTAAAATTGTCAGAAGTGACAGTATTTTCTCCAACACTTTCAAATCAAACTTTGTGGAAGCACTCACTAAGAATTGTAGCTGAAATAATTATTATTATTGATTATTCCATTATTAAATGGAATAATGCAGTATTACTTGAATTTCAAAGAACAACTGCAACTGAGTCATTTGCCATGGATATTCTTTCTTTTTTTTTCCCATGGGACCATTGTTTTCAGATGGTCTGCTAAAAATTGAGGGGACCTTTTATAGTAGTTGTGTTAACACATTGTCATCCAAGGTAACCACTGAGGTATGTAGTATTAACAACTGCCAGTTCTTCCTAGGGAAAAAAATATGGCTGTGGGTATTATGTAGTAACATTCGACATAAATCTGAGCAATCAAATCAAAACAATACAGACTGTTTTTAAAATCAGTATTTTGAGTATGCAACATTGGTATAAAACAGTTTTGAGTTAGTCTTGAAGTGTATGGGTAGGCAGTGCTCTAGAAAAGCACAGGAAGAGCTGTGATTGATGACACTTTAAAATCTTTTCAAGTACTGGACAGTAGTTGGAGCTCTTCCAGGTGCTTTTTCAGAGAATCTTTCAGTTTTGAGAAATTCTGGGTTAGGAGGGAAATGAAAAGATTTCTCTTAAAACAGTGGTGAGGGAAAACATCCCTTTCCAGTTTTTATAAATTGGTAACAGTTATAAGGCAACTTAATTTTTCACTAGTTCCATTTAACCAAGGAAATCACAGGCAGTGCCCTGCAGAATTTTATAAAGAAAAAAGTGAGAAAAATAGGTTGTTTTTCACCTTTTGAAAAGGAGAGCATGGAAATGCAGTCTAGTTAGTGGGGGGGGATTTGGCAGCTGCTGTATTTGGAAAAACATTGGCATATTGACTTTCAGGTAAATACTAAATCAACATTTTGCTAAAATGGCTTTGATATTTTTCTAAATTAGAGTATGTACCGATAATTCTGGACTCTTCTGTATTGAGAAGGTGATAGATTTCTACTTTTGATTGTGACTCTATTGGGGTAAAGTTTACCTTAGTCACATAGAACAATTGAACACAGACGTAGCGCAAATAGATAACTATGAGAGTTGGTGTACTTTTTGTTCTCTGCATCCTAGCCAGTGTCGGAGATTTATTTTGTTCTTGCTGGAGATGTGCTCTCTGCTAGGTTTCACATGTTGCTGGATTTAGGAAGACAATATTTCTTTTTCATTGTCATACTAAAAAAGCATGTGGGCTAGGCAGGGATGGGAGGCTTGAGGCTGTGCATAGCAATCACAGACACTTGCCTAAGTCAGTTCTGGCAAATAGCTTGAGTAAAATACATTCTTTCCCAAAAAGAGGAGTCTAGCTCATCCTTGCCCCAGAAGTGTGTAATGAAAAAACGATACCAAAATCATTCTTGTGGTCAAAAAACCATCAGAAGCCCACTGCACTGACTGACTGTAGTGGAAGTCTCAGATATTTAGCTCATGCATTGGTGCATGCACTTCACTTGGTTTAAGATATGTGAGAGGAGACCGGCTCTGCTGAAATCCTGGGAGAAACATTCCAGTCCCTGCAGGATGAGGAAAGAACAGCAGTTTCTGTGGGCTTCTCTTGTGTCTTTTGTTACTGCTTAAGTTACCCCATGTGTGTGAGAGCAGACACCCCTGGCCAGGCTGTGGTTTCCGACAGGGGAGACAGCACTGGGAGCTCAGCGTTTGGTACCCAAGTCCTCTTGTGAACATAGCCTGTCTGTCAGCAGAAATGGAAAATACCTGTACCTTCAGATCCCCCACAAGTATTCCTGAAGTTCTACATATGTGTTGCTTTCAGTGCCATGTCTTTTTCCTCGCTGTAAAAAAAAATAAAAATTTCTTGGCTTGGGTTCATGAGTTCTGCTCCCAGTGCTGCACATTCTTGTCCATCAGTTCTTGTCCTTGTGTGTTTAGCTATCGTTCTTCCTTCTGCATCTTGCCAGCAGTGCTGCCCTGCCCCTCTTTGGGTGAGGAGTGCTGATTCCTGGTACCCTCTTGCTGTAACTCTTCTGGCCTGAACGGAACAGTCATGAGTTGTTATTCCAAGCCAAATTTTTGGATCCTGGATTATTTTAAAGCTTCCTTCATTTTATGAGAAGTGTAGCAACTTCAACTACTCTTTCCCTCACCCCTGCTTTTTCTTAAACATTTATCTTACATTGTTGTGCTTTCAACTCATCTGATCAAAAAGGCCAATAGCTTTTAATGCTATTTATATATATGATGTAAATATATATCTATTTAAAATTGCTACTTACTCTGCCTAAGGGGTAGTTCCTTGCCCAGCTGGCAAGGCAGTGGCTTTCTGTGGCAGCTTCTGCTCAACCAGAGAGTGGGGTAGGTGGGGTGTGGATGCTTCCCTGTGTTTGGTTGTAGATGTTGGACTGTCTTTCAGCACGCCCAGTGCCAGCCAGGATCACACCCCCTGTCCAGGCTGGCTCCTTGGATATTACTTTGATACCATAAATAGAAACGTGAGGGTAGCACAAAAGGTCATCTTTGCATTTCTGTTAAATATTGGATGTAACAAAATAGTGGGAATATTCTCCTTGTGTTACACAATGTTGGAACTAATTCAGCAAACCTGAAAACTTATATCAAAGAATCTGTAGAAGTAGTTTTTATAGTCAGAAGCAGAAATGAGACACATGCTAGGGCAATCATTTGATGTGATCTAAAACAGTAATTCCATTTGGTATTCCTCAGACATTACAGTGTTTTCAGTTTAAAAGTTGAACAGTTGGAAGCTTGAGTATTGGCAACCACGTCAAGCACAGGAACTGTGTCCTGAAAGCATTTTGACAATGCTGCAGGTGTCAGAGGAGCAGCAAAGCCACATGTAACAAACGTGCAAATTGCAATGATTTTTGAGGATTTCTGCCTGGATGAACAAGTTTGTATTTAGCCCTGCAGATGCTGAATTCAATTAGTTCTTCTGGTCTGTAATACAAACCCTGTTTTTGGTGACCTTTCTAGTGCTCTCTGTCTAGTAGGAGGCCTCCAGCTTAAAACTGGGTTCTCAGTCAAGTGATTTAGAAGTACTTCTAGGCTATTTTGCTATATAACTATAATCTTTGTTCTTGGTGCCTGATGCAGGCTTCCTTAGCTCTCTGTACAGCAATCTTCTGTGTAAACATGGAGTCCTCTTTTGAGGAGGGGGCTTAAAACTTCCCCTGTGTGCTAAGCTGAAGTTAGGTACCCCTCACAGGGTATTGTGAAAAATGCAGTTTAGGTCTTCAATAATCTAGGGAAAAGGCTTTGAAAAGGGTGTGCTTGAAGTCTTAACGGAAGAGTGAAGCTGCATTTTGAGTTTGGTGTCATCCTGAAGGGTGGTTTTGGATGATGGCTGGAGCCTTTTGGTGGTGGTGGACATGCTGGTATTTAACCAAATAGCAGAAGGAAGGTACCCTAGAGTCATATGAAGCTATACTCACTGGGGTCAGGACTTAGTGAACTGAGAAAACAAGCTCCCAACATAGGATCAAATTAATTGAATTGAAGATCAGAAGAGACCATTATAATCATCTAATTCAATTTAAATAATGCCATCAGTAGAGTGTCACTTTGGTCTGCATGAAGCATATGTGGTCTCTTGGAGCTGGAACATTTTGAGAATACACAGTTGTACAGAACTTCATGTGATGGGATATGAACTTGGTCTGTAGTTAACTATTCCAGTGGTTATAATTAGTCTGTATGCATTATTTGTACCTGGAATTTATCCATATTTTTGGCTTCCAGCCACTTAACCTTGTTATACTTCTGTCTCGTAAGTGACTGGTCAACCAGTCTCCTGTCAGTTCCTTCTCTGTCTTCATTTTCAGAGTTTGCATAATTGAACAGTGTTTTAATTTGCAGATGCTGAAGAAGGTGAATTGATTTAAATAATTTTGACTTTAAAGCAGTGGGCAGGAAAACTTGATTTAAACAATCAGTTTAAATTTTGTTTGGTTTCTGCAGTTTTTACTGATTTTTTGCCTTTCCCAGTGATGTGCATCAGGTAAGTAATGTTTAGCAGTAGATGGTAGTCTTTATGCAGAATATAAAGTCATTTTTTTAGTCAAGAGGATGAATTACATCCATACTTATATATTTAAAGAGTTTTGAGTTAATGTTAATTTACTGAAGTTTTAATTCGTGCATGTTTAATATTACAATATGACTGTTTCTTCTTTACTAGATGGTTTAATTTTACTGTTGACTTTGCTGTACTTAGAAATTGGAACTCATGAACTGTAGGAAACATAACTGAAATTGTTTTTATTCATATATTTAATGTGCCAGGTTATTTTAAAAATGTTACTAAAGTGTATGCATTCAAAACTATTAAATTAAAGCAAAAATAATACTTGGCTAGTAATAGAAATTTACAGTTTCTGTTTAAAATATCCTCAAGAGTTTTTGACTAGTAGGTATCAACTCTTCAGCATGTTTTTTGTATTAAAAGGCTGCAAGAGAAAAAGCACATTTACCCAGGTTATTTTGCTCTAGTAGCAGATTTTCCAGCTTATAAATGAGATAGTTATTCATCTGTGGTAGTTGAATAAACTTTGAGAAAGAAGGTATTCTATTATGCACTTGCTTATTGATCAGTTTCATTTAAGTTTTGTTTAATCTGTGATTTTCATCACATTAGTAATTTCTTTGAAACTGCAACAGCAAGTGAGTGCTGCTGGAGCATTGATGAAGGAAGGAATGTAAACCTGTTTAATAATTTCAAATGTATTTTTGTCAAATAATTTAAATAAGAGTCAAAATTTTTCCTTAGAACATACAATAATGTTACAGAAAAAAAAGCCATTTCTCTACCAGGCAGGTTTGGGAGCACTGTTGGTTAGTCTGCTTTCTCTTTGCCAAAAGTTGGGACTAGATGTCTATTCTCATTTTGTGAAGCTGCCTATGGAAATAAGTTTTTCAAACACTTGACTCCTTCTTGGCTGGTGACACTGACACCCCATTTCTCAGCATGCCTTTTTGGGTATATCTATTCATGTCTATTCAGTCCATTATATTTCTTACTTTAGATAAGGTGCTTATTGGTTTAGAGGCACCAGCTGAGTAGGATCTCTCAGGCTCAGTGTTTGGTTTGCTTACATTGTGCTTCACTTCTTGCTCACTCATTTTTTTCTTCCTTTGTTTTTCCAGGGTCACTTAAAATTTAATAATGATGCTAATTGGATACTTCATTCTCTCCCCTTCCCCCCTCCCTTCTCCCCCCGCTGTTCATTAATAATACCAGTTTGAAAAGAGTGAATAAGAATACCAGGTGAGATCTGTTCAAGGTGGGGAGGTTGTGGTGTTTCATAATGATCTTTCATTGAGGTCCTGCTGGTACTCAAACTAACTGGAGCTCTGCCCTGTAATGATTTTGTACTTTCTCTGAAGATTTTCTTCTGTGCTTAGTTACTCACTGCTTGATTTCCTCAGTCTTCTCAAGGAGATAGAATTGTGTAAATGAAGTGTACATATTCAGACTTTAAAACTGTGATCAAAGGTAACCTTAGTTTATAAGGTAAACTTATTATCTTAAGTAACCTTATAACTTTATAAGGTAACCTTATTTTATAAGAAACCAAAGATGTGCTGTTCTCCTTTTTTCTCGTTTTCTCCCTAACTTTCTGAAATACCAACTGAAGGCCAAAGCAAGATTGATTTTTTTTTTTTTTTTTCCCCCCCCTTCCAGCTTTTTAAATGAACCTTTTTGTTCAGTGTGATAACTCTCTTTCTGCTTGTATCTCTCATGGAGCCCATCAAAATGATACAGGGTACAGAGGTGTAAAAAGCAGTACAATTGGAAATGTAATTCCCTTTCTCTTCCTCAAAGAGTGGAAAGGAAGGTTGTTGGCTCTGTCACTTTCCTTTTTCAAGTTGAGGTAACTTGTTGCAGATCCTGTGAGAAAGATCATTGTGGGGAACAAGGACTGTTGTGCAGTGTAGCCCTGTTGTAGCAAGTTAGAAAACTGAAAAGTGGTGGTCAGAGGAGAGGTTTTATTAATACATAAAGCTACCTGAGAGGAAAGTGAACCAGGTAAAAAGCACTAAAAATATATCCAGGCATGAGGGAGACTCTCTGACAGAAGAATATATCCTTATGCTCTTGAGACAAGTCCAAATGGGTGTGTGTTTATTTGTGTTTTATGAAAGTAAAGTGAAATACATTGTAAAGTTAATTTTACACACATCTCATGTATTGCACAGCAAATTGGACTGTGGGGAAACATCACCTTTCTGAAACCCAGTAAACTCCCACTCACTTGTTGCAGTCCCAGCATTTTCTCCAGTTCCTCCTCTTGTCAAACTCTTCTCCAGTGCTCACAGCAAGGTCTTGGTTTAGGCTTCCAGTGGGGTGCTTGAAGCAGGCTTGTGCTTTCCTCCATTGGGCTTACTCCTATTTATCATTTTTATGTTGGGAACCACCAGTTTATTAAGAAATTGCACCTTACAGCCTAGCAGTGTGTGTGAGGCTCATGAACAGCTCTCCATGGAGCTTCTGAACTTTCCCTTCTGAGTGTAGGTCTTTGCAAAGAAATGTGAGCCTAAAGTGTTTTGCAGTCATTAGCATAAAATCCTTTTTCTGCAAACACTAATAATTCTTCAATTTCTTTTTTACTAAAATGGAATTTTTAGTGTTTTTTGGGTTTTTTTGTTGTCTCCACCACTAATGTTGTTCCACCTCTGTGCAGTGTCTGGTACTATTTTAATCTTTTTTTTTTTTAAACTTTCAAGTTGTTTTTTTAAAATGCAGAATTAATTTCCATTTCACACAGTTTTAAACGTAAAAAACAGCAATCCCTGAGTTTGTATTTTCATGTTATAGATGGCATAGCATGTTATAGGCCCCTGGAGCCCTGAATTTCTGCTGCAGATTTATTGCAGTGGTTCCTGAGAAGGCTGTGGTGAGGCAGTAACTCCTTGGTTTCTGGGTCGGTGCAGTAGACAGCTGGAGCTGCATGTGGTATCTCAGTGCTGGTGTCTTAGGTTACCTTTGGGAGAACTTGTGGTACCTCACAAGTTGCCACGTGGAAAGTGGCTCAGTTTCTTCAATTTAGTTTATGCTGTCAGGTGCCTTTTGTGTCCTGCTCTTCTGTAACTGGGACATCTGAGGTTTGAGGTGCCCATAAATTCACTTGCTGTCTAGCAGGAGGGTCCCTTGAGCCTTTTCCTCTTCTTGCAGACAGAGCGAGGGCTGCCTTTGATACGTGTCCTCGTATTTGTTCTGGATCCAGGATCTTGGGAGAGAATTTCTGCTCTTTCCCATCTGTTTCCCAGTTGTGTTGTTGGCTTCCATGTGGGTCATCTTTCTCGGGGATGAAGGCAGGTTTGGGGGGAGAACACAAGTGGTCCAGGAATAGTAATTGTGTCTGTGTGTATGTGTGTTTCATTAGTAAATGGTGGAAAAAGAAAGTTCATTGTTGCTCATGGGTCATCTTGTGTAAACTGCTGCTGAGTGTACTTTCCATGCAATATAAATTTCTTCTACTGCAGCACTAGTTATCACCCACTGAAGATGTTCCCTGTTACTGGAATCTCAGTCATCAGCTGTGGAATGACTTTTCTTGTGCCGCAGATGATTTTGAGACATTTTGTAATACAGAAATTGGTTTTCACGGCTTGCCACAGAAGTTTACATAGCTAATGTGATGCCTGCTGTGTTGTGTGAAGTGATTCTGTTGTAATGTGTTCATTTTTGTGATTTGAACTAACCTCTGTTGTAGTGTCAAAAGAGTCTCCTGGCTGCTTCTTGTAGGCTTGTTGAGAAGCTGTGGGTTTGTTTCATGTTTTTGAAGGTGGATCTTTGCAGGTGGCAGATCTGTGCTGGATGCAGAGAACTTTGTTACCTCCAAGGTCTGTGAATTTGGCTTCATGCCTGTTTCCTCAAGAAATAGAGATGCTCTCTCCAGGGGAGTGTGATGTGTGTTTTTCTTGTCTGGATTCCTCTGGTGAAACTTCAGAGTCTTTGCTTTTCAGCAATGATGTTTGGACACATCATGTTCTTTAAGTGTATAATTTAAAAGCACATCACCCATCCTTTTGGAAACAGAAGTCTTACAGATCTACCAGATAGGAGAATAGATTTCTTCGTTGCTTTGATTTGTCTTCAATCTAAAAGATCACAAGTACACTGTTGCAGGTGTTTTTTTAAAGTTTAAAGTTTTCACATTAGTCAGAATTAATTAATATACTCGTTATTTCTACCTAATGTCAGGCTTTACTTTTCCTCCTATCTTCTGCAGATGTGATGTCACTGCTGCTTCACTGATAATCTTGCTTTTTCCAATGATCCCATCAGCAAAATTTATTCTGAGTATATTTTGTGCTCCTTGCCATTTATTTTTGTCTGCAGGATATAGTAAGCTAGTCATGCCTTAAATTGATTTAAATATCTGTCAAATAAGAAAATAATAGAAAAGAATGAAGTAAGCAGTGTTCTAACATGGTACTCTATCTCTAGGTTTGATCTCTTCATTAACATCTGAACTTTACTATGAGATTCATAACACATTTTCAGAGAGGGTGTTGAGATATGTTCAGAGCTCCATAGCTGGTACACTGGCTCATAATTTGGATGTTATTTAATAAGTCCTGTGCATAAATGTATGTAATGCTTTTTACCCTGGACACTTCTAGATCTATCTTTGGGAAAAAAATATGTAGAAGAGCTGCAGAATACAAGGGTTATCAGATGTGTGCTTATGATCACAGAGTCCTCAGGGGACTTCTGTAGTTGCTTGCTCTCTCTGTTGCTTCAGTTGTTTCTGCTGGCTGATGTTTTTTTCAGAAGATGTAAGGAAGAGCATAACTTCTTTCCTTTGTGAGACGGCAAATAACTTCTATGAGCCCTGTAGCCATGAAAAGTATATCAAAGGAGGCTGTTTGCAAGAGGTATTATCCACTTGGTTTCCTTGGAAACGTGAAACATGATTTACAAATATTGACTTGAGAAAGCTGCAGCTTAGAGGAGATCTGAAAGTGTTGGTTCAGGCTCTTAAATTAATATCTCTGAAGAGTTTAGGCCATATTGAAAGTTACTGCATGTCCATGAAATGATATTTATAATAATTCCGTGTTTCTGTGTTGCTTGGTACAGTAGCCAGTTCTGTGTGCTGGAGGAATGGAGAGAATCTGTGAGAGTTTTGCTGGATAAGGAATGCTGAACTGGGATCTCTGGCTCCAGTTTCATCTACATTAAACAGCTCAACTCTCCCCCTGGAATTAGCAAATTGATGATCAAAAAAATCAAGTCTTTAGTGCCTTACAACAGAGGGACTGCAACCTGAAATGTTACCAGTTGGACTTGATGATCTTAGGGATCCTTTCCAACCTGAATTGTTCTATGATCCTGTGTTTTCTTCTTGGTGGAGTTAGACACTGTAAATCATCATTCATGCCTTGTGAGTGTTTCCAAACAGTGGAGGGTGGTTTGAATACTCTTTGTCATTGTTTATGCAAGAGATTGTGTGATAAGCCGAAGTAAATTACATTTACTGGATAACTTTCATTGTATGGGGATTTTCATGTACGCTTATTTTGAAAGGTTGCTGATCATAATTTGGTCTTGCTGGACTTCTTAAGGCTTTCAAATTGAAAGCTCCTTTATCCCTGGATCATGGTGTTAACTAATCCTGAAGTTGGTGTTAGATTCACGCTGGGAGGGTGGAAAGGACATCCATCTGTATGGAAGGAAAAGCATACAGCAGAGCGTTGCATCTTTGTTCCAAGTCCTGAGATATAAACAGTGGATAGAGGTTGATTCTCTGTGCTTATTAGCAATGCAAAGACAGTCAGTAACTGAGGTGCTGCCAGCTATACTTCTATTTGTGCTTCTCATCGTGTCAGTTGTCCCTGTTGCTACCCACCTCCTGTGGCTCCAGTCCCTCTGTCACTCATACCGCTTCCACTCTCAGCAGACTTGGCTGGACTGAGAAATTTCCTTCACTTCTTGGGTTTTACTGACTTATTCTTAACTCCAGTTATTTTCCAGTTCATCCCCCAAAACAGCAACAGCTCTGCAGGAGCAGACCAGGTGGTTGGAGGCCACCAGTGCTGCTGGCTAGAAAGCACCTCTAACTGTTCCTAGAGGGTGAGAGCCTTACATCCCCAGTGTTTTCAGTCCAGAGGAGCACATCCAGAGCAGGGATGAGATGTTGGATTTGCCCAGGGAACAGCCCATTCCACACGTTTGTCTGCTGTCTATAGTGCTAGTTGTTTTATGGCCATGAGAAGATGGCAAGGCATAGTTTTTGAGGAGGTATGATGTGTTACAGTGAACAAATGATGTATTTGGAAAGAACCTGAGTATGCAATCCTGTGCTTCTGTTTTAGACCTAGATGAGACTCTGTGTGTCTCAAACTGGTAGATTTTTCTGCCCAAGGGTACTGCATGTTTTATGCAAAATACTATTGTTCATTACAAATTATGCATGGCTTGGTGATTATAAAGGTTTTTATGGTGAGTGGCATTTATGGTGAGCAGCCAAAGGTAGCCTTGTGCAGCTACATTAATAAAGGCAGGATAAATTTAGGTCTGTAGCTACATCTGGGTTTGCAGGAGGATTTTTACACTGGAAAAAAGAGGTGTAATGCAGGCAGGTGACTGCACAAATGCTTCTGGGGCTCAGGTCCAGAGGTAGTGTAGCAAGCAAGAACCACTGAAACCTGTGGGGTCAGCGTGTCGCAGGTAAGAGCTGTACCTATGGGCTGTATGTCTTGTGGGACTTAGCAGCAAATAGGAGATCACAGTAGCTCCCTGTGTGTGGGGCAGGTGATGCTGCTTTCTCATCAAGCCAGTTTAGCTGAGGAGAGAGGCTTTGTTTAGTGCTTCTGTAGATAATGCTTTAACATTCTAAAGGTTACAAGGATGTCTCTGATGTGGGTGCTAAGGAAGGAGCTGCCCCTGTTGCTTTTCAGTGGCTGGTTCTAGCAGATGAAGGCAGCTTTCTCTTGGCTTGCTACCTGCAACAGCTGTGGATTACTGTGGCTGTGGGATGGCAGAAAGATAAATGGATGGGAGGAGGGAATTGGGGACCTGAGGAAAGAGAGAATGTGCATGTGTAGAAAAGATGTAGTGGAAAATGGCAGTGGTGCAGAATCTCAGAGGTGCTTCTTGTTGGCAACTTGTGTGTGGAAGCATTAAGCTAAAGGGGAGGTCAGTAAATCAAAAACAAGGTTTCACAGTTGGTGTTTGCAGAAGGAAGTCTTGAAAAAAAACCCACTGAGGGTAGGGTGTTTTTCTGTATGGTTTAAGTCCATAGATTATCAAAACAGAAGGTAGAGTTTTGTATGACTGATTCGTTGAGGATCTTGAACATTCATCAAAGAAAATGAGTAGAGCATTTAGGTGTCAAATATATACTAACAGCAAAGGAAGATAATTATGTCAAGGTAATGACAGTTCTTTGTTTAATCATATAACTACATGTATTACTTCAAAGTAATGACAGGAAAAAGGATTTGCAGCGTAAGAGTTCTGCTAAAATTTTGATTGTTTTTCTATGAAGTCATTGTGCCAATGCAAAATTAATTTCCTCATGCAGGATTGATGTAAGATAAATGCCTCCTGGTAAAAGCTAGAGAGAAGTCACTTCTCTACTTAAAACTTAGAACGCAGAAGGGGTAACTGCAGTGATGGTAAAATTGAGAATTCTCAGAATAGGAACATAAAAAATGAAAATGTATGAGATGCCACTGTGGTATTTTTATTTGAAGAGGATTATTCTGGATTCTTTCATAATAGGAGTGTCTTCTCAGTACCATTCAATTTAAGTCATTAAAATAGTAGCCATATAAGCAAAGTATTCAGCCTCTACAGCAGCAGTTGGGAAAAAAAATACCCTTTGACCTTTTGTTCTTTTCCAGTTTCTTCTGATTTTTCTAGAGTGTTACCAATAAATTTGTAATTGTAAAAACTCAGTCCAGTAGAAACATCAGGGAAACTTTAAACGTTCAATGTTTTTCTGGGAGAATATTGATGCTGTTTTCAGCTTTAGACTTCTCATTGTTTCTAGCAGCCATAAATAGATTTTAAAAATATTTAGGTGATACTTACCTAGCTGTTGCTTGTGTAATACTCGGAGCATCTCTCAGCTTTGTAGAGGCTCTAGTGAGTGCAGCATCCTTGTTAGTCTTCAGATATGTTGGCTCTTACCCTAGGTTATATTGGCTTTTGGAACTAAGGTGATGAAAGAAATGAGAGATTACAGTAGTCACAGATAAAGAGAGTGATTCAAGTAGAAAATATCTCTTACTTCTTTACCTTCAGCCTGTAATGTGTGTGAATCTCTTTGACTTTCAGCTGGTTCTCTGGCCAGGCATGAGAGCTACAAGATGTTAAAACTTTCTGGACAGAGCATTTGAGTTCTCTGTAGACTCGTGTGTTGAAAGAAAAAGGTTGCTGCAGGAAAGATGTGGACTTTTGTATTCAACTCCATGACCCCGATATTCTTGTAACTAATGCTGCAACCACTGTTGGAAGTGTTAGAGGTCAGGATGGGTGGAGCTTTGAGCAACCTGTTTCAGTGGAAGATGAAACCCCCCCTTCATGGTGGGGGGGTTTGGACTAGATGGTCTTCAAAGGTCCATTCCAACCCAGTCCATTCTGTGATTCTAAATGAGAGAAGTCAGTATGGAGGTAAGTTGGAGATGTCATCAGAATTACCTCTTTCATGTCTTCCAGTGTGTTTGTCACAAATCTGTCATTGCTGCAGGCTGTTCGGAGAGGTTAGAGGCAGTGGACAAATGGCTTTCTCTTAAGGAGAGGGAAGGGTGAGGAAGAAAGCTGATGATGGATTTGGCAAGGCCCACAGAGTCCTCCTCATTAAAAGAACTAATTATTCTAGACTTGTGTGTCAGATTTATTTGGTCCGGATTCAAATCTGTACCCCATGCAACTTGGAAAATAAATTGACTGAACAGAAATATAATAGATTGTATGTGTAAATGGTGAATGTAGGATAGGAGGGAAAGATTCACATGGCAAATGGAATCCTATGGAAAAAGCCTGGTTTTGATATGCTCTAAAAAAAAAAAAAAATCTGAGATGCTGGCAGGCATCCTCTTCAGTTAGCAAACTGCAGAAGCATGTCTGAGCAAAATCAGAAATGTTTGCTTGGCCAGCTTTTCTGAACTGAAACAGTAAAGGTGTTGTGAAATACTGTAGAATGTGCAAAAGAGCACGTTGTCAAGAAAGTAATTTTGCAAGACATGAAGGTTGCACATAGCATGCAGCTGGGGTCACCATATAAATAGAAGAGTTGAAGCCCATTAAGAACGATTGGCCCTCTTTCCAAGAAAGATGACTTTGCTGTATATATAAGAACTTAGACCATTTTCAGGGCTTGGGTAGAGGCAGTTTATACACCATGATGCACCTCACTTAGTCAGAGTGACAGTCCCACACTCGGGAATGTTGAGATTTTGGGGACAAGATTTAGGAATCTGGTCTTAATTTCATCATTACAGTAATTTTTTCTTTGTGTGTGGTGGGGTGAGATGGAAGTGGGAATGGAGAGGTGTGTGGTGGAGCATCTGCTTCATACTGAGCTAAAGTCGTGGTGGTGGTTGTTTTTTTTGTTTGTTTTGTTTTTGGTTTGTTTTTTTTTTTTTTTCCTAGAGGCAGGAAGACTTGGAAAGACCAAGTGTTTGGGAAGAGATAAACAAGTAAGAAAGGGGAGCTGCAGGAACTGGTGGAGGACCAAAGGGGGAAGTAGCTTTCCTTGTGGAGCTCATTGAAGGTGGAGGGGGCCTTGGTGTCTGGAGTCCCGTGTTGATTGGTGTAAGAGCAGCTGCTTGCCCAGAGCTGAGCAGCCGTGCAGCATCTGAGACCCTTTTCTCAGGGCTCTGTCTCGCTTGCTAGTCAGTAGAGCAGAAGTAGCTCCATGCTTGGGCAGAGGTCTGGAGAGCACAGCTCTCTGAACCAGAGGTCCTCAGGCACTGGAATGGAGTTACTGAACAAATAGACAAAAAACTGTGGCATGGGAGAAAAGAATAAGTGCATCAATCTTGGATTTACTGGAAGTTTAAACAGTGAAGCTCTCACTGTTTACACAGTAGATAGAGGAGTATCTATTAAAGGAAATAAACCAATGCATGTCAAAATCTGAAACAGCCACTGATGTCTTTTTTTTTTAAACTACTGTGCTTTAAAAAAAGTCAAGTTCTTGAATGTTCAAGCAACATGGACATTGCATAGCAGAGCTTCAGTCTCAATACAAGTGGATATCATCTTCTGTCACTAGCAGCTTTTTGCACAGGGAGTTTATTTCGGTGTGTCCTGAATGTCACTGCAGCTTAACTAAAGTTATTCCTCTGTAGTTTCATCATACTGTTTAGATTTATAAAAGTGAGAAATCCTGTAGTTTGTAGGTAATCTGAGAGCCTTCTTTTCTTAGACACTTAGAGTGAACTTTCCTTTAGGGTTTTAAGGACTTGGTCCTTAGTTAAGTGTGGCATAGAGGGCTGTACACACAAATCGCTGATCTTCATGGTTTTGTCATTTCGTCTGGGCTTCAAGTTAAAAAAATTTTTTTTCATTGCCTTTGACATACTTGAAAATTTGAGCTGAGATTACTTTATCATTAGTAATAAAAGCATAGCTGATAAATAAAGGTCTTCATTCATGTGTGTAACTGTATTGTCTTAAAAAGTGCAGGTGGTACCAAAGAAATGAAAACAGACTGCATTGCCTTTTTTTTGTTTCACTGCATGAGAGGTAGATAAATTCAGTGGGAAGAAAAAATGCTGCAAAACAGGGAAAGCACAGTAATTCAGGATTGCTTGTCTTGCTCAAGTATAGTATGTAAAAGGAACTACTGATTCAGGCTTACACTCTTATTCTTTATAATGCTGAAGTTCCTTATGTCTTGTTGCTAGCTTTTGCCTCTTAAATAGTTTCTGTTCATATAACTTGTTGTTTCTGGTATTTGTGGGGTTTTTTGTTTTTTTTTTTTTTTTTTTTTTTTTGGTGACCTTGTTACACTGTCCTTTCTTGTTTGGGATTTGAAATCTAACTAGGTAGTTGTGCAAGAGCTTTCTCCAGATTCGCTTAACAGTGTCTGATTTCTCCTCTAGCTGCTCTTTCCCATCACTGGTGTAACTGAGTGATGCAATAGCGTGCAAAGGAAGATAAAGCCTGGAGAAAATGGGAGCATAGGTGGGGGCTTTCCCCTTCCATCCCTGGTATGGGCTGTCTGTATGACTCTGGGAATTGGTATTTGTGTTCATTCCTCTTACTCAAGTACTGATGATAAAACTTGAGGGAGAAGAGGGTTCTGAAAGTACTGAAACTGTATGTTAGGCTAGGCTTGAGACAGTCGGGGTGCATTCTAAAGGTGCAGAGTTGTTTCATCTCATTTACTGAAATAGTAAAGTTAGTCTGAAAATATATCCCCAGGGTATCTGATGTTTAAGTTGACTACTGAAAATGTGTGTCTGCTTTTGGAACAGTTCAGTTACTGGTATTAGTTTTCATATCAAGACGTTGAAAAATGGTGTGCATTTATTTGTGAACAGACCCAGCATACTTACAAGATGTATTCTTTATGACTGGCTATCCTTAAAAGTTCTTGCATGGAGACAGTTATTATCTTTCCACATTTGTGAGTGAACTGAGAGGCAACCAAAGGAATTACAAGTTTTACCTTTTTGCTCATAGGCATAAAGCTTGGTTTAATGTCAATGTTAAAGAGATAGTACTTAGGTTTTTTCGAAATGTGCTCCATTTATTATCATCTCTACAAACTCTTGAGTGGTAGGAGATGTACCTCACATTATGTCACTTTAAATAATTATGAACTTTACCTGGATAATGGTTTCAAACAAGTGAAAAGGCAATTCAGATTATAACTCTTGCAAATTGTAGCATAGCAGTGACAAGGAGCTGAACTCTCAAGCGACTGACTTTGGTGAGTATGTGATTTCTGTCAGTGATTCTAATAGAAGGAAGTGAAGAAGAACAGTTTTGATCTTTCTGTCCTGATATCAAATACCTGAACTCTTACCATGTTTGTGTTTAGTACCTTGGTACTGTTAAAAATCAATTAGAAAAGTGAAGTGCTAAAACTATCTTTTTCTGTATTTATACTGAGTTATATCAGAGTTACAGTGCACCAAGATGTACTATTGCTGGTCAGTTTTTCAGAAAGTGTACTGAATACACTGAACCTGTTTCCCAAGATTTCGTACAGGTTTGTTATAATTAAATCAGTACCCAAGGCACACTTCAGTTTTGTGAACAGTAGTGTCTGATCAGAAGGCCGGGGAGAGTAACACGGAACACATGGGTGGTCCCTTCAAAAAGAGACTGATCTCATTTGGGTCTGTCCAAAGATTCAGTGACTCTAAATTGTTTAATCTGCTTGGAGAGCACAAAAGCTATTCAGTTATGTTAATCAGCAGTTTTGCATCGTCAGAGTTGAGCTGTGTTTCTTGTTCTCTTGGAGAATATTGTTTGCATAGATGTTTTCAGATCATTGATTTTATTTGTACGAGCCTTGGTCATAGGTCAGGTTCACCTTATGATAGGTGTCCACAGACACCAAAGATTCTTGAAAGTAAGACAGCTGGTATTAGATAGACACAAGCTGACTAATGTGGAAACCCATGGGAGAGCAATGAGGGGATACTTTCCTTTTAACACACTTTACACCCCTTTACAGCTGTGTGGGATGTGTTTTGTTTTGTTATGTTTTGAGGAGGACAGGGTTTTCCTTCATGTCTTGTCCTTGTTTATTGTGGCCATTCATTTTCCTCCTATTTCACCTTCCTGGTTGGTATCCAGCCCAAAGGGTATGTGCACACAAATGGAATCATAGAGTGGTTTCAGTTGGAAGGTGCCTTAAAGATAGTTTAGTTCCAAACCCCTGCCATGAGCAGGAACGCCTCTCCCTAGGCTGGGTTACTTCAAGCCCCATCCAACCTGGCCTTAAACACTTCCAGGGAGGGGGCATTCACAACATCCTGTTCCAGTGTCTTATCACCCTCACAATTTCTTAGTTAATATTTTTTGTTAATTTCTTCTTAGTATCTAATCTATCAGCTTCCAGTTTGAAACCATTATCCCTTGTCCTATCACTACACACCCTTGCGAAAAGTCCCTCCCCAGCTTTCTTGCAGGTACATTTCAGGTGCTAGAGAGCTGCTTCAAAGCCTTCCTGGAGCTTTTCTCTTTTCCACGCTGAATAACCCCAACTCTTCCAGCCTATCTTTGCTCAAACTTTCTATTTTTCAAGAAAGTAACTTTTTCCCTTCTTGTGTGATGTGTATCCTCTCATCTTTGTGTCTCTTCCTTTGCCTGTCTTTGCAGAGTGAGAGACCTCCTGGGAAAGGATTTAATCAGCGGGTGGGCTTAATGATGGGTGCTCAAAAGTAAAACAACCCAGCTACCTTCTAAAGAAGCCATCAGTATAACATTACCAGAGGCTTGGTGAGGAGGGGAGAGGGTGGGGGGAGACAAGAGGCACAGAGGTAGGGGCTTCGCTCCCCAGATCCACTGGAAGTGGGAGAACGTGATAATATACGCTGGTGGAAGCTGCGGTGCTTTCCACACGCTTCTTGTGCTGGTCCTGCTCTGTAGTTGGGGTGAGGGGATGTTCAGAGGCAGGATTGGTCGTGCTGGGCTTGCAGGCCTCTCGGGAGGAAGGGGGAGGTTTTTGGATGGCTGTGTGATAGGGAGGAGAAGGCTCCCAGTGCAGAAGCAGTGAGAGTGGGAAAGGTGAAGGGGTGATGCTGTCTGGTTGGCAGCTGAGATGAAAAAGCAGTCTGGAAAGTTTGAGGTTGTTGATTATAGTGTGCAAATCCTCTTGCTTAACAAAGCTTTTGTAGGCACATTTAGTTGTCTACATCTGCTGCCATGGTGCTTAACTCTTATGCACTTAGGTGTGTATTGAACAAGAAATGTAAAAAGTAGGCTTCTGCAGGTCATATTTTTGGCTGCAAATGCCACCAAAGAGGTTAAATGCTTGCTTTTTTTTATTTTATTTTATTTTATTGGGGTCTGTATTACTGCATGTGTAAGGAGATTTTCAGGCAAGACTTTCTTCCTCAGGACTGGTTTCACAGCTGAGGAGTTTTCTGTGAGAGATTGTAATGATGTCCCTGTGGTACTGGTGCTTGGTGTGTTGGAGCCCCCAGCATCTCGTGAGGTGGCCTTTACACAGCCACACTTTTAAACTTGCTCCTTCACATCTGATTCACACAGCAGCTGGGTCTCTGAAATTGAATCCTGCTATGTTAGACATAAAAAAGCAAGTCAGTTGTGGTCTGTTTTTAGAGAAAACATCACAGACAAAGAATTTCCTCAAGGAGCCCTGAACAGGATTTGGTACTTCCGTGCATCTTTTGGGGGAGGGAACAGGCTGGAGAGGGGAGGCAGGCAGGCAGGCAGCCTTGGCATGTGAAGACCAGCATGTATTTCAGGGATTGCTTAGATTTTCACTGATGGTAACTGATAGCTTTGTTTTTCAGAGGTAAAATTGGGGGAAACAAATTCCTAAAATTGCTGACATAGTTTCAGAAGTAAAACTTGTTCAGGGGGTAGGTGGGGCTCTGCTGCATCTCTGATTTTCATCTCCATTTTCTGTGCTGTTCAGTTGTCTTTGTGTAACTTCAGTGGGCATTAGAGACTTGGAAAAATTCAAAGTTAAACTTTTCTAGAAAATGACCTCCACCTTCTTGGGCATGAGCAGGCTCTGGCAGATAGATATCTTACTTGGCAATTACTTTTGCTCAGCAGTAACAAACGCAGCAAGGTATTAAAGCGCTTTTAATGCTCACTTTGAATAAGTTGATAAAATGTGATGGAAAGAAGCCAGAGGAGATGAATCGAGTTCAGTCTGTTGAAGCTACTGCAGCAAGTCATGGTAGTTTGAATGTTGGCCATCAGCCTCATTCTGCCCTCTTCTACTCAGAAGTACCCCTTCTGTGCTGTAGAGAAGTGGAAATACTTCATGAGTACGGTGGTATGTACCTCTTTGCCTTCCTCTTTGCAGTCTCCAGCAGTCTTCATGGATGTGTTCCACTGAGTTTTTAGCAGTGTTATCCAAAGGGTTCATATTGTCAGCAGGGATCAGTCAAAGCCAAGTGACCCTGTTGCTCCTGTGTGGACTACAGGAAGGTTTACTGGTGGTGGTGATGTCCCTCACCATGCTCTGTGCTTGCAGACATCAGAGAAGATTGTAAGTGACAAGCATGTTTCACCAGGAAGCTTTTGGACCTCTGTTTTTTACTTAATTTTGACTTGGGAAACTGGCCTTAGGTGTGAATATTAAAGTCCCTTTCAATAGTGGTCCTTGACCCGGGTCTGCATCCACCTTTTGTCCCCTGAGGAATTAAAGTGTTAAGTATTTTGTTCAAAAGGTGTTTTTTCGAGGTTGTTCTCTTTCAAGTGCCAAGTAGTTCTGTCACCTTGCAGACTGTGAGGGTGAAAATCGTTTCCTCTACGTTCAGTCACTGCAGCATCTGTTTTAGCCTAGTTATCTAGATGTCCTCTGAGCAGCAGTAGAGAGGAAGATCTCCAAAGGGTGTTTCCCCCCACCAGTCACAGAAATGGATCTTAAAAGAGGATAAATTACTGTCTGGAGGTGGTTGTCTTTTTCTGTGACTACAGAGGGAGCTTCCAACCTTCAGCTTTAGTTGAAAGTGTTTAGATAACTAATCTTAGGTGATCAGAATTTCACCCTTAGTTTATAGCATGAATTGAGTAGGTGAGGTAGCCTTTTTTCTGGATGTTGAAACAGAAGATGTTGAATTAAAAACCCCAAAAACAAAAGCAACAAACAAAGAGGGTTCTATAGTTGAGGTGTTTGATGTATCCTCACAACAAGGCTTGAGTAAAGGATAAAGGTTTATTGAAAACTTGATTAGCATAATATGCAAGAGATCATTTTCAAAGCAGTCAGGCACTGAGGAAATAGCATGAGCATGTGAATGTGTAAATACTCTCTTTCTCTTTAGTCACTCTTTTCTTTCCTTTTCCTCTGAATACCTGTCCTTGTGTTCCATGAATTTGTGGAAGTATTCAATGAAATACTTGCTATTTTCTTTTTTCTCTGAGTTTCTTCCTCACTTCTTCTGATGCATATCTTTCTAAATCAGGCTTATTCCCTCAGGTTTTTCCTTCACCCACCCATAAGTGTATTTAGTCTTG
The DNA here is from genome assembly GCA_038090715.1 of Florisuga fusca. NCBI lineage: Eukaryota > Metazoa > Chordata > Aves > Apodiformes > Trochilidae > Florisuga > Florisuga fusca. Next base: position 40,328,460 of record JAAWXA010000003.1, read on the forward strand.
ACTGGGAAAGGAGCATGAAACTGTAGTCTTCTTCTCCTCCCTCTTAGAAATTTTATCTGACAAGTTCTTGAATTTCCTTTATTCCCAAGTGCAGTTCATAAAGGAGAGGTTTCTTCTTCCAAGAGCAGTGAATGTGAGGTGATTGCCAGAGCATTGTTTTTCTAAATAGCTTATTTTTCTCTGTGAATGGACCCTTCCCCCCCAGCTATTTTTAGTGATTAGGTGATGATTTGTGTTCAGGCTTTCCTACTCAGTACGGTAATTCAGTACCAGTTGGTTGGTGGGTTTGGTAGTCTGGGCAGAACACCAACACACTCACCCACTGGAAAGCTCAGATGAAAAAATGTAACCGAGGGTGGGTTTTTTTTGTTTGTCTCCGAGATTGCAGGCAAGTTCAAGCCAGCTGCCAGTTTTCAGCTGGGCTGTTTCAGGTGATGAGGAGAAGATAGGTCACTGGTGATGTGATTGGGTCACATCATAGTTCACATGCAACTGCTGTGGAGCAGCCAGGTCGTGTGTCTGTCCAGAAGCATGGCTGTGTTGGCACAGGGCTCTCTGGTGATCTGAGCATGTGGCAGGAGGAGGCAAACCGATGGGCTCTGACCTTGCTGGAACCTCCTCACACAGAGCACTCTGCCCAGCGCTGGAGAAACGAGACCTCCAGGGACCCGTTGTCATCACCCCCAGCTTCTCCATGGCATGAGGTACATGAATTATGTTTCCCAAAATACGTGGAGATTGTGGTATGTGGGCTTGGCAAGTTGGCCAGCCTGACTTTCTGCTTCCCTGAGGTACTCTCCCTTCTCCTGAGTACTCTTCACTCCTTGCAGCTGTGTTGCTTTCCAGCTGCTGATGCTTCTTCCTCTCTTGCTTGCTGTGAAAGGCTTGCAAACCTTTCCACTGGCCTCTCCTTTGCTAGGAGGCTGTTACATCTTCAGCAGTCTCTGTGGCCTCTGAAGAAGTGTTACCTGCTTTCCTTGGCTAGTAGCTCTGCATTCAGTGGCCTAATTGCAGTGTCAGACTGGGATTGTGTCACTGGCATCATTTGTGCCACAGAGCCATTTCAGTGTGACTGGTGTGAAATTACTCCTTAGTGAGCAGTTCCCAGCACCTTGCAGTATTTAATTGCTGATAGCCCCATGTGTGCTTTCCTACAGTAGTAGTTTCTAGGTGTTGTGCAAGACTTGCTTCCCTTTCACCTCGAACTGATTTTAGGCTGCTCTGACAGCCCACATGGCCAGAGACATGCAAGCAGTTCTGTTGTGTTCTGGGCTGTGGTCACTGAGACTGGGTAGTGCTCATCTGCAAATAAACCACCAAGTGAACTGCTGCTGAAATTTTCACCTGAGCTGTTGGGCTTTCATGTTGGCATTAGCTGCTTTTGCAGCACAAAACTCTGAGAAGTATTCACTGAAAGGTACAACCTGTGAATGGGTTCACAGAAGTTAGCAGCTCTGCAGAAGATTGCTCTGACAAGGTAGTACGGAAAGCCTTAGAGTAAGTAGTTGTTGAATCCTTAAAAGTAGAAATATCTCCCCAGGAGCCCATTCTTGTGAAAGTTAACCTGTAATCACAGGTTGAGGTGGTTGCTTTGTTCATATGGATTTGTTTCTTTGCTGTGTGCAGGCCAGACGTTTAAAATACTACAAAAGGATTTACACAAGTTCTACCAGGTAAAGAGCTAGCAGGTATAGTTTCTTCCAGGGCTGTAGCAAGTCTAAGAGCTGCATCTGCTTTTCATTCATGCATTGGACTATCTCCAGCTTGCAGTTCTGTACTTGAGGATCTTCCTCTTGCTTTTCTGCTGAACTATTTCCTAGTGGTATGGCAACTCATCTGCTTCATTTGGTTTATTTTTGTTGGAGAAATGGCTCATCTGGGATAGGGAAGGTCCCTTGTTGAGGCTTTCACAAGTCAACTGCAACTGGTTTGGACCATGGACTTGAATCCTGAAGTGGCCAGCTTCCATGTAACACCCCAGTAGTCTTCTGCAGACACCATTTTCTCTTTTCTTCTTCCACCACAGTTTCAGTTCAACACTGGTAGACCCAGACTCTGTCTTGCAGTGGTCACTAGCTCTGTTGTGGTTACATGTAGTCCTTTAGCATGAGACAGGTTGTCAGAAACACTTTTTGTTAGTGTGGGGGCTCAGGTGCTCCTGGTCAAGTTGTTACTGTGTTGGTATGCCCAGTTCATGCAACACAACAACACAAAGGAAGTGCCATCTTACAGTTGTCTTAGTCCTTAGTCATCTTATAGTTGTCTCCTGGGGGATGAGAATAGTTTAAGGGTCCTTTTTGGTAGGATTGAAGGCCCGTGTTATAGATGAGGTGGGTGACCAGGGCACCCTGTCATTCTGCTGTGATGATGAATTTATGATGTGAACATCACATTGCTATTCACAGTCCAGGAGGTTCCTCCAGTGCATTGAAGATAACTTCTTGATGCAATTGGTGGAGAAGCCAACTAGGATTGGAGCATTACTGGATCTTGTCCTAACCAACAAGGAGGGCCTGCTTGAAGCAGTGAAGGCTGAGGACAACTTTGGGTGCAGTGACCACGAGATGGTGGAGTTCAGGTTCTTATCTGGTAGAAACAGGATTCCAAGCAGAATCAGAACCCTGAACTTCAGAAATGCCAACTTTGCCCTCTTTAAACAATTGCTGGGGGAAATCTTATGGGACAGGGTACTGGAGGGTAGAGGGGCCCAGGTTGGTTGGTTAATATTCAAAGGCCACTTCTTCTGAGCTCAGGACCAATGCATCCCAATGGGAAGGAAACAGAGAAAGGGAACTGGGAGACTGGTTGGACAAGGAAGTGCTAGGTAAACTCAGATGGAAGAAGAGAATCTATAGATCATGGAAGGACGGGCTGGCCACTTGGGAGGAATATAAGATTGTTGGAGAATCCAGAGAGACAACTAGGAAAGCTAAAGCCTGCTTGGAAGTAAACTGAGAGAGGTTAAGAACAGGAAGGGTTTCTTTGAATATATAGCAGATAAACCAGTGTAGTCCCAGTGCTGAATGAGGTGGGTGCCCTGGTGACAGAGGGTACTAAGAAAGCAGAATTGAATTGCCAAACACCTTCTTTGCCTCTGTGTGTACAGCTGGTGGATGTCCTCAGGAGCCCCAGGCCCCTAAGGCCACTGAGGAAGTCAGGGTAAAGGATGAGTTTGCCTTGGTTGATGAGGTCTGGGTTAAGGATCAGTTAATGAAGCTGTACATCCAGAAATTAATGGGTCCTGATGGGTTGCACCCATGGATGCTGAAGGAACTGGCGGATGTCATTGCTAGGGTGCTCTGCATCATATTTGGTAAGTTGTTGGGAACAGGAGAGGTGCCTGAGGACTGGAGGAAAACAAATGTCACTCCAGTCTTCAAGAAAGAGGACCTGGGTAACTACAGATGAGTCAGCCTTACATCCATCCCTGGAGAGGTGATGGGACAACTCATTGTTGATGCTGTCTCCAGGCACATCAAGGACTAGAGGCTTATCAGCAGCGGTCACCACGGCTTTTACTAAGGAGAAGTCATGTCTGACCAACCTGAAAGCCTTCTGTGAGGATGTAACTAGGTGGAGGGATGATGGCAGAGTGGTAGACGTAGTCTATCTTGATTTCAGTAAGGCATTTGACACTGTCCACCACAGCATCCTTGGAGCTAAACTGAAGAAGTGTGGCCTGGATGATTAGGTAGTGAGGTGGATCAGGAGCTGGTTGAAGGATAGAAGCCAGAGAGTTGTGACAAATGGGATGGAGTCCAGTTGGAAGTCTGCTTCTAGTGGAGTCTGTCAAGGGTCATACTGGACCAGTACTATTCAATATCTTTATTGATGACCTGGATGAGGGAATAGAGTGTACTATCAGCAGGTTTGCTGGTGACACAAAACTGGGAGGACTGGCTGACACCCCAGAAGGCTGTGCTGCCATTCAGAGGGACCTGGACAGGCTGGAGAGCTGGATGGGGAGACAATGAATTACAATGAGGACAGGTGTAAAGTTTTACATCTGGGAAAGAACAATACCAGCTATCAGTATAGGTTGGGGACTGAGCTGCTGGAGTGCAGCGTAGGGGAAAGGGACCTGAGGGTGCTGGTGGATGGAAGGATGACCATGAGCCGGCAACGTGCCCTTGTGGCCAAGAAGGCCAATGGCATTGTGGGGTGCATCAGAAGGGGGGTGGTTAGTTAGACGAGAGGTTTTCCTGCCCTTCTCCTCAGTCCTGGTGAGGCTACAACTGGAATATTCTGTCCAGTTATGTTTCCTTATGAGGAAAGGCTGAGGGAGTCTCTTCAGCTTACAGGAGAATGAGGAGTGACCTCACAAGTGTTTATAAATATGTAAGTGGTGAGTGCCAGAAGGACAGAGTAAAACTTCTCAGGGGTGACTGCCAATAGGACAAGGGGCAATGGTTATAAACTGGAGCACAGGCGGTTCCGTATAAATATTAGGAAGAAGTTTTTCACTGTGAGGGTGTGGAGTCTCCTTCCCTGGAGACATTCAAATCCCACCTGGACACGTTCCTGTGTGACCTCCCTGTAGGTGACCCTGCTCTGGCAGGGGGGGTTGGACTCAATGATCTTTTGAGGTCCCTTCCAACCCCTAACTTTCTATGATTCTATGATCACAGCTGTTCCTCAGACCACTTCCATGTCCAGTTCCTGTTTCCCGGCTTTTCCTGATGGATCCAGGACATGCTTGTCTTCTGTTTTTCAGTAATGCATTCCTTAGTCTTTTACCCTGTGGAGTTACTGCTTTCTGCTACAGACTTTCCCAAATGCCTTGATTCCCTGTAAAAGAAGGGTTTTGGAGGCTAAAAGATGGAAAAACTTGGAACACCATATTACTAAATATGAGGTGCAGGCAGAGAGCTCCTACCCAGATGCTTTCTATTCTCTCTCAGCAGCAGTTGGAAAGCTTCAGAGAGTAAACATTTGAAGATCAGACAGGAGATGGTAATTTGAGAAAGGACTGGACTTGAGCCTGTCCAAGCCCAATAAGTATGTTCAGCTTCTTCTCTAGTAAAATTTCTGTATCTGTGATATATTTTGGATTTTGTTCTGCCACCTGTCTGTAACAAATAACTGTCTTGAAAATGAGCAAAGGTTAAACTACAAAGCAACCAAACTTATTTGGAGCTGATTCACTTTTATTTTTCTTTCTCTGTTCACCACAATTCCTCCTTTTAGAGTAATTGCCCCCTTCACAAAGCTCTTTCTCTGCAACTTCAGACCATCAACGTCAAAAAGGTGTGCTATGCTCCTTCATCACTGATGGCCCACAGGCACCCAGTACCATCTGTGGAGGGGATGTGCTTGGAGGAGGCTACCCCTGAGATGCTGCTAGTAGATGGTTAGAAATTAACTGAGGTGGTTAATTTAAGTTTCTCACATAAATTCAGTTCAAACCTTTTCCACTGTTCCTCCTGTATTGGCACAGATGAATGCTGCCAGAGCAGCAGTGTTTTCTGTCTACATCATGACCACACCTGAGCTGTGGTTGAAATCTAACACAGGTGACTCATGTCCTTGGTAATCCTTGGTGTAGAGTGGCCATGGGCCAAAAAAAGTGTGTTGACCGCTCCATCTGATCCATAACTTCAGGTCCAGGTTGCTCCTCTCCGTGGAGTGCTGCAGTTCCCCAAAACACAGTTCCACAAGTTTGTGGAGTTGGGGTAGGGATGCAGCTGTGGCAGCATTGCTCATCAGGCTTCTTCCAGAGGCAGGACTGTGAAGTTGTGGTGGGTTACAGGCACTGTGCTCAGAGCTGAATTGTGTATTGAGGTGTAAAGTATCAATAGTAAAATATCCCCCAGGGACTTACAGCCTTGTCGGAACAAAACTTACAGATGCAATTTTCTTATGTAGGACTTGCTGGAATGAATTTAAGCTTATTTAATTTAAGTTTTCTTCCCAAATATTTTGTACTGTTCAGTAGACATTTCCTCCAAGTCCTGGGTGCATCACAGATTGTCAGTCTCCTTCCACTCTTGCAGACTTTCCTTCTGTCTGGTTGGATTTTGATGTGCTGCACAGCTCTTTACATCTCCTACTAGTTTGTGGCTTCAGAGTTTCCCTGTGTCATGGCATAGTAGCAGTGTAAAATTCAGGCTTGCTTGACATTTTTGATGTGGTTCTGAGGTTTTCTGGACAGGAATGTTTTTTCTCTGAAGCGGTGTAGCGATGTACAACAGCAGCACTGGGGGTGTTTCTGTAGCTCCTTGCCTTGCTGTGTGTTTGCTTGTGTTTGGAAGGTTATCCTTGCAGTCATCTCACTTAGGTTTTCTTTTCTCATAGGGAAGATAAGGTTGTGGAGATCCAGAGGACACTCTTAAAGGTTTCCTACTCACCAGGTGTGGGCAAATATGTAGACGTTTCAGATCTTGTGTTCAGATCAGGAATGCTTTGCTTTTGTATTTTTTTTTTTTTCCCCTGCAGTCAAAATGAAAGTGAATATTCAGACCGGGGGGCGGGGGGAGGGAGGGGGAGGAAATAATGAACCCACCCTTTTCTAGCCGGGATCAGACTATTGCATCTGCCAACTGGCCTCTTTGAAGGAGCCAATGAAGTCATCAAGCCTGTCTATTTTCGTCCACTGACACAGTGCACCAAGGCAGCTGGAGATTCAGTCACACCACAAGCAAGAGAAGGAGAGTGGGTTTTATTTTTCTTTCCTTTGCTCCCCCAGCAGCAGATTCTTTTTTCCTTTACTTTCTGATTGACAGCATCACCGTTTCAACCCTGTTGAGGTTTTGGTTGATGGAGTGATCTGTATGGGCTGGAAACATCTCAGCCAAAAGTGTTGAAGGGGCAGCTCAGCGATTGTCATCTAAATAAGTTGGTCTCAGCCTCATGTGTGCATGGCTTGGCATCAAGCTGCTGTGATGCTGCTGCTGTTGAACTGATGGGGTTGCTGTGGGTAGGTGAAATGGTTACTGTGAGGGGCTGCAAGCAAGAGCCTTAAAGAAACAAAGCAGTAACTTTTTGACCAAGTAAAGGTCATAAAAGCCAAGGTTGCTTTTAGCTGACTCAGTCCTGCTATAGATGATAAGAAAAGTGGTACTACGAGAAGTAGGATGCACATAATTTATAATTTTATCAGTACGTAGGAAAACACATTTAGTGGCCTGCTGTGCAAACATGTATTCACTACAGGATCACCTAAGAGCGATCAGATGCTCTGGTTGATTTTTAATTCACCTCTTTTCATCTAGTTTAAAAAAGGCTTGCTTTTGTTCTCTATGGTTGACTTAATCAGAGATGTATCACTCATGCTTGTGTCTGTAGGCTTAGAAGAGTGAATGACACGTAGGATCCTGCCTTGAAGATTATGTGTTTGCCACCACAGCATGTTAAGAGTTGTGCTATAAACTTCATATGTTGAGCAATTAATGAAAACTGTTATTTCTGAAACCTGAAAATAGAAACCATTAACTGTCCACAGCCTGAAGGAGCATGCTGGCAGCCTCTCAGGAAAGAGGGCAGGGCTGTTTTGGAGGTGGGCACATAAGGACGATCTCACTGTGGTGTTAAGTTAATGGAACTAGACAGAGTTGTGGCATGACAGTGTTTGGGGGTCAGGATGGTGAAGGATGCCATGATTCAACCTGATGTAGCAAGGGAGCCTTGTCAAGAAGCTGCTGTATTTATAAGAATCAAGGTAACCACAACTGCTAGCAGCCCTGAAAGATTCCACCATGGCTTTTGTTACGAATATCAGGCACGGCTGCTGAAAAGTTGAGTTAAAAATAACTGCAGGAGGCACTGCGTGAAGGAGACTTGAGTTCTGTCTCCCAATAACAATTAAAAAATTCTGGTTCTACATCTGTTGTAGTCGTTGTGAAACAGTAAAGGATAAAAAAATCAAATAATTCCAAACCATCCAAGCTTTTTAATAATCAAATAGATATTGAAGGGAAGTGGAGAAAGATGCAGGCCTTGTTTTGCTTGGTTTCAGTAGAAATGGAGAGGATAGGCTTCTTGCAGTCTGCTTCTGGCTTCATTTGGTTAAAAGACCTCTCCTATCAGTAGCTTTGTTCCGCTACAGAAATCAAGTGATACAGTTTTGTTTTAAAGTGTTTTCAGGAAATGACAGGCTGCATTAGCCTGACTGTTGAAACAGTCTCTCTGTCTTAATCATTTGAATGCCATACAAATATATCTCACTTGCAGCTTGATGTGGAGTTTAAATCAAGACCTGTAAAGAAACTCCAAGTATTTTGCAGTAATTTCTATTTTGCACAAAGAATGAGTTTTCTCTGTCCATGTGGAGGGAAATCCCTACAAGTTAAATAACTCAGTCAAGATTGAATCTTTCCCAATGTGATGAGTATTTTCCAGTGTAGGTGAACTTTATTTATGCTTAAAGTATCAGAAGTAAAGTTCCTAGTCCTTGGCTATAGTAACAAATGAGGCATGATCCAGGATTTTTAGCAGATGTGTTATTCTGAAGCAAAGTGTCAGTCAGTTTTGCCTTCTCAGCATCACTTATGTGAAAATGGTTTTGGTTGCCAAAGTTAAACTAAGAATTTTCATCCAAACTTTTCAACTGCAAATATGTTTGACTGCAGTGATGGAGGCATGGATTTTACTTTTAACCTGCTATATTATTCATAGAATCACAGAATGGCATGGTTTGGAAGGGACCTTAAAGATCATCGTGGAGTGGGATGTCTTCCACTAGACCATGTTGCTTTAAGCCCATCCAACACTTCTATGAAGGGGGCATCCACGGCTTCTCTGGCCAGCTTCTGGTGACTTGCCACCCTGATAGAGAAGAATGTCTTCCTAATGTCTAATCCAATTCTGCCCTCTTACAATTTAAAACCATTACTCCACAGGAAAACAGTTATTCCACGGAGGAGGTGGTGTTAATCAACTTTGAAAAGAAGTTGTGTGGTGGGTTTTTTTTTTTGTTTGTGGTTTGTTTTTTTTTTTTTTGCATTTCATTCTGCAGCCTACTAATCTCTCTGCTCTTTCTGGGCTTGGTTATGTTTTTGTGGTATGTCACTGTGAATGCTTTAAAGCAGCTCTGTGGTACCAGGCTCAGTCCTGCCTGTTGTTTCTCCCGTGGAAGTACTGACTCCTGCCAGATCTCTGCCATTTTGCAGCTCTGGGCTGGGCTTGCCTCGTTCCTTGTAGGGCCGGGCACTTGGTTGCCAAAGCTCAGCACCCTGCTCCGCTTCTGTGTTGGCCGTGGCATTGCTCATTGCTCTGCTCGCTCCTCCCAGGGAGTCAGAAAAAGGGCAGGCTGTCCCTGCTGCCCTTTGCTAACCTGCCACAAGCTCAGCTGATGAATTGCATAAGCACCGAGCATGAAATCAGTGCAGAAAGGAAAGCACGGGGGCGGGGGGAGCACCGGGTAAGTTGCTGCACGTTCATAGTTTGGTTCTTACTTGGTGCTTCTGGGCATCCTGTCAGAGGGAAACCTGACGAAACCGAGCAAACAGTTAATTCTGAACTTGACTGATGTTATCTGCTTCCTCAGAGGTCAGGAAAGTGCAGTCAAAATGCAGCTTGGTTTGGTCACCGCTGGGGTTGAGTTACAAGTGTGTCATGCGGCCTGGGCGGGTGATGGTCGCTCCAGCTGAGGAGGGTGGAACAAAGACCTCGAATCGGGCTGGTCTGCACCTCCTTTTGTGACTAACTAGATCATCTCTGGTTTTATATCACACCTTGCTCTTGCGGGGCTTTTACAAATAACCTGAGGTTATGGGTGGTTTAGGTTGATGTTAATTTGGTTAAATGTTGTGGTTGCTCTCCTGAGTGACCATGCTAGTGGGCATGGTGATACAGATACTGAATTTTTTTTTTTAGTTTAATTGGGGGGGATGTTGGTAATTGGACGTGGTGATCTAAGAGGTCTTTTCTAACTATGACAACTTGGTGACTCTGAGAAAATGTTTCAATGGGTTATGGAGGTGATGATGGCAGTCCTTTATCTCATGATGTCTTTGTAGAGAACAGGGAATTCCCTTCCATTTTTTATGTGGCTTTGTTTAGCATGTTGTGTAGTGAATCTCTTGGGATCAATCCCTTTCTCTTCCTCTTTGATACCTCTCCTGTTGAGAAAAATTATGTGAGCTGTAGTCCTTGTTGCATTTAGAGACAGAGTTATTAGCTGCATGTTTTCCATAGGGAGTTTTGGACTTTCTGAGTTTGCCTAGACCTCAGTTTACTGTGGAGCACAGCACAAGCCACTCATGCCTTAGCCATCTTATGAACAGAGGGGATCACTGAGCATTGTAATTTGTGTGCTGAGAAATTATTTTACAGCTGGATTGGTTTTTGTGTTTTAGGGAGTTCAGTTAGCAGTTTCTAGCTGTGTTCTTGTGTTTGTGAAATTACCAGGCAGAAGTACCTAAAACAGTGAGAATTTTATTTATTTATTTAACTCCCCTTTGAAACAGATCTGAAGCTGCTGGGTTGGAAAACTTCAGTGCTGCAGAGGAATGCAAATACATAGGGCACTGCTATGCCATTAAATGTTTACAACAAATTAGTCTTGTACTGTCTGTACTGAAGAATTCAAGTTCAGAGTGCTGTTTTGCATTGACACCCACACCTCCTGAAAGCCACAAGTGTCTTTTAGGTTTCTCAATTATGTGCTTCCCAGCCTTAAAAATGAGCTTAAGGAGACCAACAGCACACGTAAAATCTAAATACTCTTAACAAGTGTTGAGCTGGGTGCTTAATTTCCAAGAAGCCCAGCCTCCTGAAAATCCTGGCTGACAGTGTAGGCTTAGTTTTATTTTTTACAGGTGGTGTTTCTTTTTGTTTGTTTTTTTTCTGTAGAACCTAGCAGCTGACAAAGTTGAGCCCAAGAGGATTTGGGGTGACCCAAAAGAGTCTTGTGGAGGAGGCAGGGGTGCAATCATTGAGGATCAGCCCCCCTTTCTCCTCCGTGCCTGTATCCATCCAACCCACCAGCCTCAGGGGTTTGGTGGAGAACCTTGTGTGGGGGAAGAAACCTGGGCTTTCTTTCTTGTTATTGTGGCCCAAGTTAAGCAACGTGTGTTTGCATGAGTGCAAAGACCTGGTCGGGTGGTTTGAGTCAGAGGAGATGAGACATTGGTGGAACCTTAGGACAGATGCATTTGAGAGACAAGGGGTGTGAGTGGGTGTGGAAAACAGGTGGTGGGGAGGGAAGGCATGCACCCTCTCAGGTCTCTAGAGATCCTTCAGTGGGAAGGAAGAGGTTATCAGTCCCTTTATGCTGCTGGTCCAACCAGAGTAGGTGGCAGCTGCCTGAGAGAGTACGAGTTGAGTGGTTTTTAGAAGTGACACCCACAAGAGTTTTTCCTTCTAAGCAAAATTTATCAGGTTCTGTGATAAACTTCTCTTTTGTCTGCTCCCACCTGCCTGTCCAGACCCTCCAGTTTTAGTATTTAGCTTCACAAGGCATTTGAGGGCTATTAGGGTTTGGGCTCAGAGATCTAGGAACAGACTAAGGGACCAAAACAGGCCTTTATTTTTGGAAGGCCAAAGAGTGACTTCTCCACCTGCCCTGAAGTCTGAGGGTAGAAATACTCTGTTTCTTAAAAGATGTCCACATAGGGATGGAAAAGGAACAATCAGTTTGTCAAAGAGAGGTAGTAGGAAGACAGAAATGCCAGTAAGGAGAGCAGTGAAGGGTGGTTCTAGTGATGTGAGAAAGTTTGCTGGTGAAGTTCACGCTGTGAAATGTGATTTTTTTAGGAGAAAGAAAAACACATTTCACAGCGTGAACTTCACCCAGAAAAACCCACCAAAAAACTCCCCCACAAAACAACAACCGAAAACATTGGGGACATTTTGCTGATAATAACAGTCATGATGGAGAAGAGGAATTTTGTTCTAGAAACAATTACCTCTTTACCTCTTTTTGTGCTTTGTAATTGGGCAGAAAGCTGTACTCTTCATCTCCAAACCAAACACTGCTTTCCAGGTGCAGCCCAAGTGTGAAAAATGTGGTGCTGAATGGTAAGAACTTTGAGAAGGAACTCATGGGAGAGTTAGGATGGCAATGCTTGTGTGACTACACTTAAGGCTGTTCAATTTAACACTGTCATGAATCACCTTTCACACTTGCCTTTTTGAATGTTTTCTGTTCTGAATAAAGGGAGATTAAACATACTACTTGGTGACCGTAAGTATCACCTCCCCAGGTGTTAGGATCTGCAGTAGCATAGCTAATTGTGTTATTTTAAAATTAACCTACGTTGCCTGAAAGATGAAAAGCTGCACAAATGGGCTCCTCAGGTGGTGCTGATGGTTGTTATTAAATACACTGTGGTTGTGGTTTCCTGTTTGGGTCTAGCTCCAGTTTGAACATGATGGAGCTGGAGCAAGAGACTACTCTTAACCTTTGTTGGTTCACAGATCCCAAAGAGTGGCAATTTTGGACTGCTTGGAAATGATGAGAACAGGGGAGGGGGGCAGAGCATTCCTTGTGTGTTACATGAAAAACAATTTAAAAGTTCTCAGCTCTGTTTCTAGATACTTGGGTTGTGATTGTCTTAAATACTAATGGAAAAAAAATAAAAAATGAGGGAACTATTTTTGTGGAGAGAGACAGTTGAGATGAAAGGACCATTTTCAGGAGACTGTACCTTTAGAAGCTGAATCTCCCCAAATATGTCACTTCTCAGGTGGCAGCCTTTTAGAAAACTGAAAATACATCCAGTGTGCATTAATTTTTATACAGCAAGACATCTTGGATAAGATGATGTGTATCTGGCTTTTTCTCCTCCTCTTTGATTTTTCTTGGTTTCTTGGTAGTGGCCATCTATTTTTTTAATGATGCTTGGACTTTATTAGATCTTTTTGCTCCATTCCTCTTCCCCAAGGTCATTCTTTAGTCATCCATGTTCTCATGACTATGAATAAACAAATGTACAGATGCACAACACCACAATGCATGTAGGTTTTACCCCAGGAAAGATTTGAGAGAGCTTAGTATGACATCAGTTATGTTTCTTTACATCCTTTTGGAGATGCTCAGACACTATGAAGCAAAGAACCTGGATTAATTCATTTAAATATCCTTGTACTTTTCACATTTTACCTTTTTTTATGGTTGGTGGACTCTTCCTGCCTGGGGCAGACAATTTAAATATACTAATAATTCACATAACCTTTTTTGAGACATTTTTTTTCTTTTCTAGGAACACACACACACACACACACACACACACACACAAACCTCACAAGAATGTTAAAAGAAATGCTTTCCCTGTAGTATGTTGGTCTCTGCATTTGTGAAACTCTTAACAAAATAATCACCCAAAATTTCTGACAAAAGATTTAGCTTCTTAATGCCACAGCATTTCCTGGATTTGTTACCTAATCTTTGTCAAGACAGTGGCATTTGCTTTGACTTAATGCAGCTTAGTTTTCAACAGGCAGAAGTACGAAGCTGTGTTTTTGATTTGGGATAACAAGCTGGAAGTCTAGGGAAGCATTCTGCCTTCTCCAGCACTCTTTCTTTAGGAAGGTATTGAACTTACTCCAGTCTTCTGCACCTCACTGTGTGCTTAAGATATTTGAATTGTTAGTGCTTTGGAAATGAATTAACTTTGGAGATCCTTGTGTAAAGATTGTCTTATGCAAACTATTTTTATGAGATATCTATAATTTATGTAATCTACATACAGTGCAGCTTACAATATGTATATACATAAAGCCTTGTATTTCTAGAAACTATTTTAGCAGTGAAGGATAATTTCAAGCAGAGAAGGGTTTTTAATTTTTGAAAATTAAGAAGAAACCTTACGAGAGCAGCTAACAACTTGCTCTTGATACATTTTATGTCTTGGCTTTTGGAATTGAACATGTTAATCGCTGGTTTTATTGAGGGACAGAGTACCTACTTCAGGGCTCTGAAGATGGTGAATAAAAGCTGGTCAGGCAGCAGCGAGTCCAAACTGTTGTTTAAAGCTTTTGATGGATTATAACTAATTTTGGTCAGAATGTTCCAGATACTCTGTTCTGTTATGTCTTTTGAACAAAATAAAATGAGTTAAAGCAAAGCACATCTCCTGACCATCAAGGTAAAAGTTTCTGTATTCACTAAATAATAGCAAGTAAAAACTTGAATTTGACAGTAATTTATTTTTTATTTTTTAAATATTTTAATTAATTTTTAAATATTTTAATAATTTATTATTTTAAGAGGTGGGTTCCATGTATTGCTTTGTGTAAATTTCCCAGGTGAATGGGAAGTAAAAAAAGAAAATGTTTTAAAGGTAACCAGGGCATAAAATAAGTATGGGATGTTGTCCTTTTAAGTAAGATGATTTAATCAACAGGTTATAGGAAGCTAGTGTATATCAGTGCTGTAGTCATAAAGCAAATGCTATTACTTAAGTATTCATGTTGCAAATGGGAAAAATAGCTTATGTAGTGTAACCCAGTGCTCTTTGTGGTGGTCTCTGTTGCTCGTGCAAGGGCCATCTACCTACAATCACCTGACCAAAACTTTTCCATTTGGGGTTAGTCCTTTTACCAAGCACACTTGGAGGATTGCCTTGAGATTTCTGTTCAGTTCTAGAAGCCTCTCTTCCACTCTGTTTGCAGTAAGGGGAGCCTTGGGTGAGAGCTACAGATGTGCTGCTGCCTAAATATACCACAGATCCCATAGATGTGTTTTGATTGGAGCATGTCTGTGAAGTCCAGCAGTGTCCTTACATGTTCCCAGGATGTCTACTGTTACGTCCCATGGGGAAGGCTGCCTAACTTCAGTTTCAGTAGTTCAGCCTTCGAGCTTCTTTCCCATGACTTTGTAATTATTTGTGAACACACTGAAATGTTCTGCTCATGTGGAAACTAAGGGAAGGTGGTTCAAAGAAGCAGCAGGACTCAGGGATAGTAAAGGGAATCGTGAAACATCCAGCAAATACTGGTGTGGTAGAACTAGCAAAGTGATCTGAAAAGTACCATATTTATGCAGCCTAACTATGTGCTGGGGGGCTATGTCTACATGAGCAGGTGATCTGGAGCATCTGAAGAAGATTGAGACTGAGAGCAGTTGCTGTTGCACCCTTATTGACCCCATTGGGGTCACAGTGCATGTGGTATGGAGCTGGAGAGGGGCTCCTGGCTTAGCTTCCTCCAAAGTCAGCCTGGTTTATGTACACCACAGCTCCCCTGGGTACCAGGGTAAGTTTCTGCTACCAGAGTAGTAGTAAAGAGGTGGCTTCCTTGTCAGCAGGGTCTTCTCTTTTGTCTGGTCCCAGAGAGGGACACATCTGTGGGGGAAGTGAAGCTCTTCTGTTTCTCACTGTGCTCCTTATAAAGGTGTCTCAATGTTTAAAGTTTAATGTGGAGTAAAGCTTAGCTGCTTGAAGAACAGTAGATTTCTTCTTTTGCAACATGATTTGTGGTCCTGTGTTGTAACTCTCTCTTCTCAGATGTCGCTTTAATGAAAAAATTGTTGCATGCTAAATTTTATGAAGTTTACAGAAGACTCAAATTCACAGAAAAATGCTTCTTCCCCTTCTCAGGAAACCAAGAGGTCTCATTTTCTTTATTTACAGTGCACTTGGTTTGTGAAGTGATTGTCTTTTTATCTGGCATCCTTGTTTGACCTGGATATTCCTCAGGGCACAATGATGAATCATTCATCTCTGCACGGCCAGAGACACTTTCTTTTTTTAATGAATAATATTGTGGCAGATCTTAAGCTTTTTTTTTTTTTTTTTTTTTTTTTTTTTTTTTTCTTTTTCTTTTTTTTTTTTCTTTTTTTCCTCTCTCCCTGGGGAATTTCTGCTATGTAGAAAATCAACCAAAAGGACATAGCTGTGTAAAAGCTGAATTACCCCATGCCATGTGCTGGAGGAGTCTCAGTGCAACGTGCCATGCGGATGCTGTCTGCCTCGAATGTAACTGTACAGAAGAACATTGCCCCGGGTCCCCTCACTTGAGAGCTTTGTCCCATTGACTCCTGGAGGGTCACTTAATTGCCTTTTAAAATTTTCCTTTAGCCTACAAGCAGGATTGTTGTTGTCTTATAGTGAATCCCAAATAGATAATTTGGGTTTTAGATGTTATTTAATAATTTCATTGTGTATTTTTTGGTTCTGTCATGGTTACTTGATCCCCTTTCTTTTGCCAGTCAGATATTAAGCTGTAGAATTGTATAACTTTGGGCTTACACCATAAATCATGTGTTATTTATGTCCTTAGCCCAAAGGGAGAGACAATAGTATGGAGTCATGAAGGGCTTAAAATAATTTTGGTTAAGTCAAACCCAAAATACTCAGGATACTGGAATAACAATATATTTTCTAAATATTTTAAAAAATATTTAAAATATAAATATAAATATAAAAAATATATTTTAAAACCTGTATTTAAATAGGTTTTAAAATGCATAAGCTTGTGACATGGCTAGTTAACTTAAGAGTTTAGCAGCCTGTTGTGTGGAAAATTCTTATTTTTATATACACTGTACAGTTCTGAAATTTTTCTGAATATATCTAGTGCCCTTTTGCCATAGGAGGAGACTGAGTGTGTTTCATTGCATTAAGACTTTAAGATATATTTCTTTGGTTCTTCAGCAAGGAGGAGATTGATTTCTAAAGTGGATTAATGCCTTTCACATCTGCAAGCCTTAGTTCAGATCAAAAGTGAAATAAGCCATACATGTTCAGAGTGGACATATGCACACATCATAAATACTGCTGCACAGGCTGGCCTGGTTTGAGAATTAAGAGCTCCTTTTTTTCACAGAAGGGATTCGGTGTTAAAATATGAGTATTTCATAAGCACCACTGATTTAACTTCCATTATTTTTTTTAATTACTATTTGGATTAATCCCCAAGTAATTCTCACTGAAAATTTTATTAATAAACTTTTTGTATTTATTTTTTTTTTAAACGTGTACTACAATTTTAAAGTTTTACAGCCATGGGATTTGAAGGATCAGAGTTGTCTGGCATTTTTCCAGCTTAGTCCAGCTGTCTTTGGAGGAACTGAGTAGGTTGGCAGAGTGTGGTGTGGGCTCCTGTGTTAAATCCATCACTGTGAGAGTCAGAGAAATGGGCGGTAGCCTCCAAGAGGCCTTTATTGTTTGAGTGCATTCTTCCTTCTCATCTCAACCTCCCCAAATTCTTGCTTCTTCCAGTGTTTTCTTTTGTTTTGCCAGGTTTCCACAGGGCATTCAGGCATGGCGGGCCTGAGCTCCTGTATCTTCCTCAGGTGTTGGTGCTGCTCTGAGATGATATTCTGCAAAAACGTGTGACATGGGCTTTATCCTGAGGGTCTTCAGCTACACGAAGGGTCACTGAGAATCCTTTGGGAAGGCAGAAGGTGCCTCCTCATCTTTTGGGCATAACAGAGCAGGTATAGGATTTCTGAGACTTGCTGAGACCACTAGAGTGAGTGTGGGACAGAGGCTCCCAGGTGTTTATTTGCTGTGGCTCACTTGAAAGTATGGATGAACAAATACAAAGATTAAAGCAAGCAGTGAGCTGCAGGTGTTGACACTTCAGCAAACACAGGCAAGAAAAATCAATTTTTCACAAATGAAAGAGGAGGAAAAAAATCAATAGGGAAAGGACTGTAGACTGTGTCGTATAGAGATCATTAAATATGAATGGCTGAAAGAATGTGAAATGTTCCTCATCCTTATTTATTTATTTACTTGTCTGGTTGCAGATACTTCTCTCTCTGTAGTGGACTCCTGTGGATTCTAGTTCCCTGTATAGAATCGTTGGAGTGCATTGAGCTTTTTCTGTGAAGTTCACCAGCCTTTTCCTTGTGTGTGTTTTGACAATATTTAAAGCACAGGAATCAGGCTGTAGTTATTGATCTGTGTTTGTTTCTTTTCAACAGACTGTGATTCCATCTGTCTACCTGATGGTGAGAGTGCCCTGCAAAAATATGACCAATATTTTAAGTAGAAATACAGAACTTTGCAGTACTGTCTGCATGAGGTCTGGTAAATAAGATGTGAGGGGACTCAGGTGGGGTGCAGGGGACCCTCTTGGTGCAGCCTGCTGTACTGGCAGGGCAGAATGCCAGGGTTTTTTTATGTTAAAGACAAAACCCAAACTGTTTTTGGATGATTCCTGTGGATGATTCCTCATTGCCAAACAAATGTCTGCTAGCGTTAACTGTGTGAGAGCTGTGCTGTCTTGCAAATCTATTCATGTGGAGGCTTTGACTGATATAGGTAGCAGGCAGACAGACCTGTGTACTGATGCAAAGACTCTTCCCTCATTAAAGCCCTGCAAAAGTAGAGGGAGGGCTCGCTTGCAAACAGGCACTTGCTGGGTCTTGGCTCTGTTGGCATCTCAGGAGAGTGAGCAGAAGTGATGATTTCGAAGGTACTGCCAAGTTCATGAGTAATTTGCAAAACTATATGTCTTTATTGCACTCTTCAATAGTCAATTTTTTTTTCTAGTATATGTATTTTAAATTAATTGTATTAATTTTTCTGCTGTGTGTGACTGCAGCTGTGCTGGTACAAAAGTGGATCTGGAGATGAACCTGCACCCACACTTAGGGGTTCTGTGAAGGTGGATGGGAGAAATAAGTCTGTCCTGACCTGGATCAGTTAATTACTTTGCAAGAGTAGCTTATTACTTGAGTGAAAGCACACCAAGAGCAGTTGTGCTGTTGAATGCTTAAGTGCATGTATTTATCTGTGCATGTCTGTAGTCACACATATATGTATATTTGTATAAATTTAGGCATGGATATGTGTATATGTGTAAATATGGATATGAAATACAATAGTGTTGCCAAGTTGTAGAGCAGAAAAAATACAAATGTGCTGGGTCCAGAGCACTGCTCTAGTTCTAGGTGGGGTAAATAGCAGAGAAAATAAAAATAGCCCAAGGCTTTAAAAGCAATCCCCAGCTTTAATTGACGTATGGTCAGGTAGGGATTGGAGAAAGCAGGAAAATCTCCAGGATGGTGCAGATCTCGCTTGCTGCAGTTTGACCCCTTCCTCTTGAGGTTGTTGTAGTTGCCAACAAGTGCTTTCAAGAAATTGTTCTTCAAGTACATCAGAAATCTATGTGGTGGGAGGGCTCCATGCTCCTGCAGAGCTGAAGCAGGGGTGCAGTAGAGGTTATTTCATCCTTCTATCTTGCTGTTGGTTTTCTAAAATTTAGGCAGAAATATTAATTTAATGAAAATACTCTTACTGATCATGTACAAAGTCTGATCACCTTTGTATTATGCTCATAAATACAGGACATTGCCATATACAAATGTAAAAATAAGAAAAGCAGAAGCATTATAGAAGCGTAGCTTGAAAGTTGTGTCTTTCTGAATTTTTCAATCCTCTGATTTCTTTGGACATTTTTCTTTCTTTCCATACCTGACTCTCTCCATATCTTCCTTCTAGTGTCTCTTGCACGTTTGTCTAATGTTTTGTGTTTCTGGCTCAGTCATTTTTTTGTGTCTCTTTCCATTCTGGTCTCTTGCTTGTGAGTATGCATATGCAAGATGCTCTTGTGATTTTAAAACATTTAAAATCAATAGACACGGCCAGTCTTGATGGCTTCACGTCCTGGCAGTGCTCAACTTGCTCAGCTTTCAGATCCAATATTTTCTAGAAAGACAGAGAAGCAGGAAAAAGCCACCACTACAGCCAACCAAGTAACAACAAAAAAAGGCATAATTCCCTCACAGCAGTATGCTGAAGCTTCTGAAAATGCCTAAAGTAGAAGTTCTCACCATTTCTCTCCATCACTTACCCTTTTTCCTCCTTTTGCCCACCATTTTTTACTTTGCATATTCTGTTCTCTTCCTCATGTTTCACTTCCTAGTGCTCTTTTCCCTTCCTTAGTTCATCCTTTTCTTTTCCTGTGTGGACTATATGTGGAATATGTGCTGTATTCCTGTTGTTATTCCTGTCCCTAAAGATAACTGCAGATACTTGCCATGTAGTGCTCTTTGCACTCACTTTCTCTTTTAGTTGAAGACTTTGGGGAGACTCCTCTGCTCATGTGCAGCTGTATTCTTCATTGCATGGTAGTGCAGTTGGTTTATTTATCTTCTTTCTTCATGGAGAAAGCTTGGGAGTGCCTAAATCCTATTGAAAATCAGTGCATTCTTGCGTGCTGCTGAAATTATTGACCCAACAGCTGTTTTTTGGAGCTCCAGAGAACTATCTGTTCTAATTGCAGAGAAGGGCAAAGCCACCTGGTGTCTGCAAATGATGGTCACACAAGGCATGCCGTGGTGCTGGACCCAAACAAGGGACTTGGGTGACTTTCTTCAGGGGATATCCAAATGCATGAAATAGCCCTGGGAATGTGGGATCCCCTGTGGTGCACAGCTGACCATGCTGCCCTTTGCTTCTCGGTCCTTCTGGAAAAGCAAACCTCTTGTTCTGGGCTGGGAGAAGCTGAGCATGGATTTGGAAGCTGAGCATGGACATGAACACTGCTGACCCAGGAGGAGCAACTTGGTCCTCTCTGCAACTCCAGATGGATGTATAGAGTGGTGCAGCATCCCTTGTACTGATGCTCGGCTTTAGGCAAGAAGAGTGAAACATTGTAAGCTCTTCTCAAGTGAGAAACATTTATTGTATTCAGAGGCTGGAAGTGTGGATTTGGTGTCTTGTGCATAGGGTTTTTTGGTTTAAGATTGGCTTCTTCTTGTGCATTAGCAGTTTGCAAATTGTGGTCAGCTCTTAAAAATGTGGGTGAAGGCTTTGATTCCACTGTGAAGTGCCTCTCTTCCCATGTCCAGGGTTCCCATTATGGGCTTCTGGGTGCCAGAGCTTGGGGACCAGATACCTGCAAGCTTGGAGCTGCAGTGAGGGACATGTGGGCACTGCCATGTACTGGATCTCATCTTCAGGTCTGTTTGTAGGTGCCAAATAACACTCAGCTTCCACAAACTGAGTAGCTGTTTATGGTGCCTTTTTCTTTGTGGTTCTGATACTAGAAGGTAATTTGGGTTATGAATAGCTCGTGGTGAAAAATCATTGGGACAAAGAATCAAGCAGCTTCACCTGTACTTTGAAGGGTACCTGATTGCAAGAAGACTTTTTCTTTTTTTTTTTTTTTAAAAAAATCTTTTAAAATGAGAGCTGAGATAAGCACTATCAGTGAAAGGACCTTAAAAAGGTTGCAGCCAGCAGTCATAAAGATAGGATGTGTATGGAAGCGATTGCAGATAATGTTTTACCTTGAACTGCTCATTTTGTTTTATTATGTTCTTACAGTGAGAGTTTTTGGTAATACTAAGTAGCTGAAAAAAACATATTTTACCATCTCTAGTTAAATATGTTCACACTTCTACTGGAAATGCGAATCTTCAGGGGCTACTAATTCTCACTGTAAAAATGTGTTCTCTGCAGAAACCTAACACAGAATATCTCAAAATCAAAGTCATGCCATGTATAAATTAGCTGCTGCCTGTAGAAAGCCAGTTAACAGGTTTGCAGTTAACAGTAACCAGTAACTGGGTCTGGGATGCTTCTCTTGCTGAACTTACAACTATGTCCTGGAATTTTTATTGTAGCTGTATTTTCTTTTGCTGCTGTAAACAAATACATAATTTAAATATGCCTTTTGTTCTGCCTGCTGTGAGACACTGCTCAGGTAAAGATGTGAATGCATTCACTCATATCAAAGCAGTACTGAAAGTCATTGCAGCATATCCTACCTCTTATATCTGACTGTTTGGTCTTTGTTAAAGTGCCCATTGGCATCATATCTGACAGCTAAATAGCACTCATGGGTTAATTTCATTTTCTTTTGAAGCATGCCTGTAATGTAAAGATAGAGTGTTGAGAAATAAAAATACTCCTGTGGACTCTTCATCTCCTTTTTATGGAGAGTTCCCTTTATGTTTCACTCACTGTATCAGGAGTGCAATTACATTAAGGATTGATCCCACTGAAGTTTAATGAGAAAATGTATAGCTCTGTCAACAGTAGACGAGTCCTGAGACAATTCCAGAATTACAGGAAAAATGAAATGCTTACAGGGCCACAGAGCTTGATCCTACAAGATCTTGCCAGCGAGTCCCTGAAATCTCTTATCTTGACACACCAATCAAGAGTGTAAGTGTTGTCTTATGTTATTTTAAAATTCTGAGCAGAATTCATGCTGTTATTGGAGAATGTGAAAATTCTGGAAAGCATTTCAGTTCAGCAGTAACAGTAGCTGGCAAGCTGTCCCGTTTGTCTACCAGATACTGTTTTGATGAGGCGACCTTAAACCCTGCACCTCTCTCTGCCAGATAAAAGTGGTCTCCATCTCCCCTTCTCCTGCCATTTGTACTCCCTTCCATGTGCTGGCTCCAGCACTGATTTGGCCTCGGGGGAAGAAGATTCAGTTCACTAATCTGGCTGAAAATTTAATTATTTTTAACACAGTAGATTGTAGTTTTGTCCTTTTGGTGACCTTAGGTTCTCCAAATGATTCAGATGAACATCAGAGGTGGTGAACCTCTCATGAACCAAAAGTCAATGAGGTGAGTAACAGGGACAGGGAGAGAGGAAAGAGCTAGTGGCACCTTGCTTTCAAATGAGTTATCAGTTTTGATTAACCATGCCCTCCACCAAGAAACATGCCTGTGTTCTCTTAAGATTTACTCTTATGCTCTATGGCTGAGGAAGATGTGACTGGGATGCATGAAGAGTCTAAATGGTACAGCTGGTGACTACTTGCAACAAGTCTGGGTTATTCCTTAGAAGGACATTGCACTGATTCATGCACTTTGATTTTTAACCTGATTAAAAAGAAGTAGGCTATTAAGTATTCATTAGGAAATGCAAGAGGTAAAATGAATAATGAAACTTCAACCGTAGTTTATTTTTCTAAATACATATTTAGAAAATACACTTCTAAATAATATTTTTCTAAATATTTTTCTAAATTTTTCTAATAGCTTGTATTTATATAGGTGCATCTCAGTCTCTGTGAAGATCTTGGAGATGTTACTGCCACCATCAGAACTTATTTTTTAGATAAACTGGATGACAGCAGTGATTTTGATAAGGCCTGCTGCTGCTTGGAGACAGTAGGTCTTTGCTATATGAAACAACCCATGCTCCTGACTTAAATGGGTGTTCCTGGGTACCTTGCACAGTCTTAGTTGCATATTTGTATATAGAACAAGCAAACACTAGGTCTGTAGCATCACTTAAGGATCAGCTATTAAAAATTTGATGTAGACTGATGTGTTTGGTTTTATTCCTGCTTCAGGCTGTATTTATACAGGATAGTCATAATCAAGTGTCAAATCTGTGGGGTTTTTTCTCTTATTTTCAGTGTAAGCCAATATGTAAAACTGTGCTTGCCATATTTCTCTTAATACTTTTATGACTTGCTAGTATAATAATTAACTTAAATCCCCTGTGTTTCCTACTTGAAAATCCATGAGGGTGAAACAACAGTGAACAACAGTATAACAGTGGATCTGGATTGTTAAGCCTTCTTAGGCAATATGTATTTATCCTTCTTCCTTCCATCCTTCCCCTGCAGGATGTGGGTTAAAAGTTAAAGCATCTAAGTCTTGTGACTATATTTTGAGAAAGAGGATGCTTTGCTTTCATGGTTGGGTTTGTTTTGTTGTGTTTTTTGTTGCTTGCTTGTTTTCTTGGGTTTGGTTTTTGTTTGTTTGTTTTTGCCTCCAAAGCTTTAAATTTTCTTCAGCCTGTGATTTGATAATGTAAAAAATTGTTTTTCTTTGAAATTACAGTTCAAGTACAAGAATGTTTGCAGGGCAGAGAGCTAGATATTTGATGTGAACTGTTGCTTGGTTTTTTTCCCTATATTGTAATTATTATTCATCGAGTTCCACTGCCAATTGCCCAGTTGCTGCTTGCTTTCACAGATATGTTGAATGCTGAGTATCCTTGGTGTGATACAACCCAGGGAGGAAGAAGGTGTGTTTGCTCACCCTCACGTTGTTGCTGCGGGCACTGATAGTGTAGTTGGGAGAACCATGCTGGTGATCATCCATTGCTGAGTGCCTTGGGGGCTCTGGAGAGATGCCCAGAGGCACTGTGTATGTAGTGAGCCCCACCAAGGAAGAGCTCCCTTGCTTTTTCAGCTTATTTCCCAAGGATAGATATGTCCCACGGCCCAAAACCGTGTGTGACCTTCATGATTTATGGTTGAAATGCAGGCAGAATTTTCCAAAGTCTGCTTTCTGTTCCATCTCTCTGCTTTTATATGAAATCAGTTACAGTGTTGTGGAAAAAATATTAGAGATATTGCTGAAAACCTCTGTTTTAGTGCAGCGTTATTATATATTTTGGCACTGGGACACAGCCTGGACACTGCTGTGTTATTTTTCTAGAAGGGAGAAATAATATCATCTGGAGTTGCACCAGTTTTGAAGGTAAAAGTGCACCGAATGTGTCCTCTCAATCCTCTGTACTGAGTGCAGTCTAACTTTAGCATCAAAGTATAATAACTGTGGATTCCATATGCAGTTCTGGTGATGCAGTCTGTGGAGTCTTGGGTGATTAATATCATGTATGCATCCTGGTGCTTTGTTCACAGATGATAGGAAACTACAGAAATCTGTTCCTCCTTCTGTTTCATCATGTGATTCATACTCTTAGTTTGTACGTAAAAATCCCAAATCTGAGATTTCCTTTTGGGAGATACTTTATATTTCAGATGGATTATAATATTCTTACACAAACATACCATGTGTGCCTAGAAGAAAAAAACCCACAAAACTGGTGAAATGTATTGCTTTGCTTTTCACTTCTTGAAAGTTTGCAAAGTCTTTCTCAGAGCAGTTGATCTGAGCTACAGAAGTCCTGTAGACGTAGTCTAAATAGTATGTGCTAGTGATGGCAAATGATTTGACACTTGAATAAATTTGGGTCTGTCCTTTGAGCTGAGAACATATTGCCACTTTTCTGGTGTCTGTAAAGCTGTGGCTTTAGTTATTGTTACATTAGTGGGCATGACATTGGAAGAGTAGAAAACGCGTGACATGGGAACTGTATTTTACCCTGAAGTTTGTATTGCTGGAATGTTCCTGCACAGTGAGAACTAACTATGTGAACTATGTTTCTGTGGTATAGTACTTAAGTATACTGGTTTTTTTTACCTCTTCAGAATCGAGTGTGTTGGCATATGTGTATGAATACACAATATCTATTGTGTATGAGTACACACATACACATATGTGCATATTCATGATTGGGAGTTTTGAAGAAAAAGTGCATTTGGTTTTTAACAGCTTGAAGGGAAAACAGGGTTTGAAGTTTTTTCCTTTCCAGTTGGAAAGGTACCTCTTGAGGTCATTTATTTGGTCCAACCCCTTCTCGGAGCAGGGCCAAATTCAGAGTTGATTCCAGCTTCAAATTTGGTGAGTAATAAAGTTTTGAACATCTCCAAGGATGATGGAGATCCTGTGACTTTCCTAGTCACTCGGTTATAGGGTTTGATCTTTATCATAAAAAACATTTCTTATTTCCTTAATCAGAATTCTGATTGCTGCTGTTGTGTTCTTTACCTCCTGTCCTGTTTCTACACACCTCTGAGAGGGGCTGGGCTCTGTCCTTGCACCACATTATTGGGTAGTTAGGCACAGCAGTAAGGTCCCCTCTTTAACCCAAGCTTTCTCTTATTCAGGCTGAACAGCCCCATCTTACAGCCTGTCCACACACAAATGCCATGTCCTCCAGCCCCTAACCAAGTTGGTGGCCTGTCCTGAACTCCCTCTGGTGTGTCCATGTCTGTCTTGTACTGAGGAACCCATCACTGAGCCCAGCACTCCTGATATGCCTGATATGTAAGTGCTGAACAGAGGGGGAGTAAGGATCGCTTCCCTCTGCCTGGAGGGATGCTGCTCTTGATGCAGCCCAGGATGAAGTTGTCTGTCTTAGCCACAAGAACCCACTGCTGTTCATGGTCAACTTACCACCCCTCAGGATCCCCAGCTCCTTTTCTAACAAACTGCTTTCCAGCTGGTTGGCAGCCAGCAGGTACTGGTGCAGGAGTTACTCCTCCCCAAGCACAAGACTTGCTGTTTACTTTTATTGAACCTCAAGATGTTCCTGCTCCAGCTTGCTGAGATCCCTCTGAATAAATGACATCCCTGAATTTTAAGTAATTTTTCAGCCTCCTGAGAGTGTGCTCTCTCCCATCATGCAGGCTGTCAGTATTGGCACCAAGAAACTGGCTACTGACTTTTGAGTAGCTGGTGTGAAACTGTACCACCAAACAGAGAGATGTATAGATGAATGCAGTGTCTTATTAATAGCTTTTTCAGGTAGTACATCTACATGGCGGAGTTCAAAAGTGAAGCATTCTGTCTGACCTTTACCAACTGGAGTATATATAATTATCAGTATATTTATAGCTAAAAATATTAATGTATGATCAAAATGATATTTAAAAAAAAAAAGTATTGAGGTTTTATGCATGCAATAGAAAAAACCCCTGCTATTATTTATGGTGATTTTCTGGGTGTGACTGATCAGATGTAACCAAATCCCAAGAGATCAGAGGTATTTAGAAAAGTCTGTACAAAGTCATAACACTTTCTGTATGAGGTTACCTTGAGGGTGTCTACATTTCCATGTGTCCTTTACAGCACACATGGATTTATATTTTAGTGGTGAAAATGGCGTTACTTTGAGTGCATTCAGTACTGTTTTTTTATTAACATGTAGTCTGTTTGGTGGTACAGTTTTGCACTTGTGTACCTTGAGGTATCATGCATTGAAATAAAAAATAAAATAGAACACATGGACCAAATTCTGACTTTTGTATTTCACCAAGGGTCACAACCAATTACATCATCAGCTCCAGGGACCTTTGTGATGACCTAGATGTGCCAGTATTACAGAGTTCAGTGGTATCTGGAAACTTCATCTGACTAGGGTTAGCAGCAGCCTTGCCTCTTTCAGAAAATAGCTTTANTTTAACCCAAGCTTTCTCTTATTCAGGCTGAACAGCCCCATCTTACAGCCTGTCCACACACAAAGGCCATGTCCTCCAGCCCCTAACCAAGTTGGTATCTTGTCCTGAACTCCCTCTGGTGTGTCCATGTCTGTCTTGTACTGAGGAGCCCAGCACTGAGCCCAACACTCCTGATATGCCTCGTAAGTGCTGAACAGAGGGGGGGTGAGGATCACCTCCCTCTGCCTGGAGGGATGCTGCTCTTGATGCAGCCCAGGATGAAGTTGTCTGTCTTAGCCACAAGAACCCACTACTGGTTCATGGTCAACTTACCACCCCTCAGGATCCCCAGCTCCTTTTCTAACAAACTGCTTTCCAGCTGGTTGGCAGCCAGCAGGTACTGGTGCAGGAGTTACTCCTCCCCAAGCACAAGACTTGCTGTTTACTTTTATTGAACCTCAAGATGTTCCTGCTCCAGCTTGCTGAGATCCCTCTGAATAAATGACATCCCTGAATTTTAAGTCATTTTTAAGCCTCCTTAAAAATGGGGGTGTGGTCTCTCCCATCATGCAGGCTGTCAGTATTGGCACCAAGAAACTGGCTACTGACTTTTGAGTAGGTGGTGAATGTATTGTGGAGTCAGTGGTCCAGTTGGCTTTCTATCTACTTTGTAGGCCAGTAATTGGAGGTGCAGGACAATGTATCTAGTGTAGATAATGAATCATAGGGGTTGCATGGTAGTAATTATCTTTTGTAAATCTTCCAGATTTTTGTAGTTGCAGTTAGAAGAACTGCTTCATTCAACCCTCTGGTTCCTTTGCTCTTAAGAGTTTTCTTTCAGTCACTCTGTGTCCGTCAGATGTCCGCAAGGTGCTCGTTCAGCTCATATTTTCATATTCCCACATACCTTCCTCCCTTTATTTCATGTACAGAAAACTTGCATGTGAGTACTTGCAGGAGGCAGTCCCATCACTTGAAGGCCATATTATTTTACTTCCTTTTACTGATGCTTTTTCCCCTCTTCCTCATGTTTCACCAAATGCTGAGACTTGAACTTTTTGTCATTGTCTCCTCTTTGCTTTACTCTAGATAGCAAATTGAACCCTTTTTCTTCCAGACCTTGTGTCTGTGATCCTAATTTTTAAAAATTATTATTATAAATTAATAAGAGAATTTTTCTGTCTTTATTGTGCAGCTCCCTCTCCCCTTACACTCTTTGCAGCTTTGGTGGCAGAGCTTCCTGTTGGTGTGTGAAAGAAAGCCCGGTGTTTGAGCTTGTTCACACAGGAAGGGATTGCTAAAAATGGCAAAGCCCAGGCACCAGAGTGTCAGCAAGCAAGCAAAAATTCACAGATACACCTGTCTTAAGGTCAATTGGAATGCACAGTCACAAAATAGCAGCCAGTTGCTGGGCTGCTCTGCTACTCCCCTGAAAAACAATCTAATGTGAAAAATATTAAACTTATCTGGAGAAATGAATGGAGTAAAATAAATGTAAAGGATAGTTCTCAGTTTGCTATATTTCACAGAGTCTTTCAGTCTTGTTTATAACCCTAGTTTTACACTCTAGGGCTTGATGATTTCTTCTAGCAGAATGCTAGATGGTCTTGACCATCATTAATAATCCTCCGTTTCCATTTCTGAGAAGCAGAAAAA
Organism: Florisuga fusca; assembly: GCA_038090715.1. Classification (NCBI taxonomy): domain Eukaryota; kingdom Metazoa; phylum Chordata; class Aves; order Apodiformes; family Trochilidae; genus Florisuga; species Florisuga fusca. The sequence goes on from JAAWXA010000003.1 coordinate 40,356,936, forward strand.
ATGCAAATACATTAAGGCAAATTGTAATAAACAGGTATTAATTTCCCTCTTCTATTTTTCAGTGGCATTTCAGTCTATTTCTTCTGGTTCCCTTCCTGCTCTTTCCCTTCCCTTTAGTCTGCCCTTGCCTTTCACAAGTTGGTATTGATGTTTGTTACTGCTTTTAACAGCATTATTTTCTTGTGTGACTATAGCATAAAATGGAAGATAATTCTGAGTTACCTAATTGCACTGTATAGATGAATGCAGTGTCTTATTAATAGCTTTTTCAGGTAGTACATCTACATGGCGGAGTTCAAAAGTGAAGCATTCTGTCTGACCTTTACCAACTGGAGTATATATAATTATCAGTATATTTATAGCTAAAAATATTAATGTATGATCAAAATGATATTTTAAAAAAAAAAGTATTGAGGTTTTATGCATGCAATAGAAAAAAACCCTGGTATTATTTATGGTGATTTTCTGGGTGTGACTGATCAGATGTAACCAAATCCCAAGAGATCAGAGGTATTTAGAAAAGTCTGTACAAAGTCGTAACACTTTCTGTATGAGGTTACCTTGAGGGTGTCTACATTTCCATGTGTCCTTTACAGCACTAAAAAGATTTATATTTTAGTGGTGAAAATGGCGTTACTTTGAGTGCATTCAGTACTGTTTTTTTATTAACATGTAGTCTGTTTGGTGGTACAGTTTTGCACTTGTGTACCTTGAGGTATCATGCATTGAAATAAAAAATAAAATAGAACACATGGACCAAATTCTGACTTTTGTATTTCACCAAGGGTCACAACCAATTACATCATCAGCTCCAGGGACCTTTGTGATGACCTAGATGTGCCAGTATTACAGAGTTCAGTGGTATCTGGAAACTTCATCTGACTAGGGTTAGCAGCAGCCTTGCCTCTTTCAGAAAATAGCTTTAGCCAGGAGAACGTGGACTTCTACATGAAGGAACTGCCTTTTGCCACTGCTGTTGTTGCTTTTCTGGGGCACAGATCATAAACCTTGTGTACAAAATCAGTTTTTAAGAAATGGGAGGACTGACTGCTATTTTATGTGGGTTAGCTGTTTTTCCATTTAACAGACTGCTGTATTATTTCAGATACTGAGGAATGAAAAGGTATTTTTCTTACATTGCCTCTTGACAGGTGAAACTTTGATGATAGATACACAGTTTTTCATCTTCAAAGCATTTTACAGATATCATCTCTGCTAGTTGATCTGCAAAATATCCTTAAAAGGCATATCATTTCTTGGAATTAGTCATATTTTGTGGGAAGTTTATTCTTAATTTTCCATTGAAAAATGTTTATTTTATAGATGTCCATAAGAACAATTGAAGTAAATATCGGAGCTCTTGGCAAACTCCCAGTCTGCATACACTGACTATTTTTGTTCTCTTTGTGGTCCTGATGGTAAGTTAAAGCAGATGTTTTGTCTTCAGAGTAAATCAAGATGAATCTTGGTGCTACAGGCAGTTTTGGTTTGCAGGTCCAGTGATTCTGTTCTTGAAGCTTGTCTATAATGGATATAATGAAGATATAATGATTTCTGAGGTAATCACAGTTGTGTGAATTGCTAGGGAGAGGCTAGATGATTTCATGAGGTTTCCTCCATTCTGGCTTTTATGATTTATGTGAATTCTCCATTGATGGCTCTTGAGGTGGCAACATAGAAAAACAAAATTGTGAAAACAGGGGAGGGTCATCTGCTAAGGACCCTGATCTGTTGTCCCTCAGCAGGAGTGGTGGAGGAGAACTGATGCTTTGCTAACTATTGATATCCCACTGGGGATATCAAATTTCTTTCAGTATGGGAACAGCTCTAAGATGCTGTGGTCTGCTGGGCTTTGTCTCCAGGGTTGTCATAGCTTAAGCTGAAGCTGATCAGCTTCTTAAAGCTTAGCTTTAATAGTTGTTTAATTTAATGCCTCCCCATTCCAGTGGAGGAAGTCTTTCGTCTTGGTCTAGTCTGGAGGATGGGAAGAGAGGTGAGGGGAGAAGATGACGTGGTCAGAAAGCTCAGTCCTGGAGAGGCAGAATGGCAGTGGTCTCCTGCTGAGGTCCATAGAAAGCCTTTTCCAGCTCAGGGCCCTGCCTTGCTTTCTGACACCTGCAAGAGATTTTTGTTAATCACCCATGTAAAGGTTGGTGGTGCTCTGTCCTTCTTACTACTTACTTCTTACTACTGCATCCCTGCAACAAAACTCAACATGGCTATGTCTTGTCTTCATTGCCCTTCTCAAGAGGAGGGAAGGGCATGTTATGACTAGCTGTTCAGTCTTTTATCTTGAAAATTCGTTCTCTTTTGTTTGGGTACCCACAGACTGCACTCTTCTGGGAGTGCTGGGTGCAGAGTGTGAAAAAGCTCAGAAGAGAGCTGGTGGTGCTGTCTCCATCACTGGTGCACAGGTCTTCAGGAAACTTCTAAAAGGGAGCTTCTGTGAAACTTACGCATCCCTGGTACAGCCCAGAGATGTTTGTGTATCTTGGAGGCGTTTACAGAGTAGTAGTGAGATGTTTGTGAATGTCATCCCCTATACTACCACAAATGTGCTTCTGTATTTGGGTAATATGCTCCTTCTGAACTCATTCAATGTAATATTTCCTTGTGGGCTCTTTCCAAACCCTGATAAGAAAAAAGCCATGGAAAAAAATATGGCAGTTCTTCTTTTCTTCATGTGTTTCAGAGTGTACTTCGTACTTGCTGGCATACTCCAGGTTGTTTCCAGTTAAGCCTGTGGCTTTCTAGTGAATTTGCTTGTTAGGAAGCCAGACCTTGCTGCTTTTTCATTTTGAAATGGTGCTGGCTTGTTCTAATTGTTCCCTGAGCATCAAGGCCCCTTAAACCGCTGGCCCTTGTCTGTGAGAAGCTGGTTTTTTTTTCCCATGGGAGAGGATGACTTTACTGTATTTGATACCCTAAAGATCAGGGGCCTGTCGAGATTTCCTGACTGCTTGACACTTGTGTTTTAGCGTGCCTGCTGTGAGCAGCAGGACGGGAAAGCCAACGGGCGGGTGAATCACCAGACCTATCTCACTTTATTGTCACTTGGTCAGTTGATAAGGGAAAGAGAGATGAGAACAGTGGGCTTCCTCCATAGGAGGAAAATACAGCTGGAAAAGCAAAATAATCTGACAGTAATGCATTGGAGTGACTAAGAATAGAAGTGATGCAGCTGGTGAAAATGGCCCTTAAATGCAAGAAGTCTTCCCTGTTTGCCCTCTCCAGCTGTAAGCCTTCAGTTGGGTACCCAGACCTAATGTGCCTGTGTTGAATATGGCCCTGGTGGGAGCTGTTGGAATTTTAATCCTTTGATATGCATTCCATGTGTGAGTTTTTGCTTATGTCTGCATGTAACTTTTTAACTTTAAAAAGAGTCCTTGAAGGATCTGGAAGAGCCTGATCCAGTGTGTAGACATTGTCCTCCATATTTTCCTCCAGTATTTTTCTGATTTTTCTGTTATGTTTTTTTTTAACCATAAATGTACACTTCTGTGAGTTTTATTTTCAGTGGTTTAGTTTTTATTAACTATGAAACTTTTTCTGTGTAACCAAAACTTACGATTTTTATTGACTTATACTACTTTCTGCTGTGTATAATAAAGGTGGTTTGATTTCCTTCTTCCCACACCAAGAGACTAACATTCATTTTGATTTCTGATCCTTCATTCATTGTCTTATAAAAACCAGCACTTTATAACGTGCTTCATCTTATGAGTTACAGGTAAGGAAGACCAGATATTTTTAATGGGCATTTTAACAAACTCATAGTTGTGGTAACTCCCCAGGGTGCAGCTCTGTAGTGGTTATCATTATGATGATGACATCTGCCACTTAGGGCAGTGTTGTTTGCAGTATTCCTGATGTTTGGTAGAAAGATTGTTGCAACTACCTCTGCAGGTGTTTTCAGAGCATCTTAATATTATGACATCCACTGATACTTGCTCTCCACCTCTGGACTGCTGTCAGTGCGTTGGTTTTGTATGGTGATATTAAGTGAAGCTTTGCTCCTGTAGTGATGCTTTTATAATTGCTTTGTCTTTGGTAACAAAACATTTTCAATAGGGGAACTTCATGTGAAGTTGGTTCTGTTCCAGTGGGATCTTGGAGTAGGTAGCACCAGCCATCTGTAACCCTAGCAGTGAATTCAGACTACTGAAAGCTCAAAATAGATACAAACAGAGAATATTTGTACCTAGTACATAATCAGAAATATATCTTAAGATACAGAAGACATAGTTATCTTTTATAGATATATAAAAAGCAACAACCTTGAAATCATTCATTGTGTATCAAACAATGGGGAGGTGTTAGAATGTGTCTTTTTAGTGGAAATAAATCCAATCTCAGTTGAGCTGTGGGAAGGGTTGCTGTTGGAGTGGTACTGATAGGTGCATGATCTGCAAAAGAAGGAAGCTCAGGGAGAAGGAGGAAATGTGGGAGAGAAGATGAGAGTAGATGGGACAAGTCACTGGAGCGTTGGCTTCACAAGCTCTGCTTTGCCTTGTTTCAGGTTATGATTCTGAACTATTCTGAATGTAAGACAGTGGGGCATGAGCCTCCTCACTCCCTGGGATGCAAGCAGGGTGGTGTTGTTAACAGCCCCACATTTCTGGAGTTGATGGCTGGAGGTGCCAGTTGTGGAACTAACACCCGGGTGTGCAGAGGGGCAGCTGTCCTGGAGCCAGAGGGTCAGGCTTGCTGACTTCCATCCTTCAAGCTCACCATGGAACCAAAGGAGATGGAAAAGGGACATGCAGCAGTCAAGACAGGAGGATTTTGCCATCTGGGTCAGGTGGCTGTGTCTGAAGGGTGGTCATGGGGATTGTGAACCCAGGAGAGATGGGAGGACACTCGGTTGAGGTTGGGGCAGCTTGAGTGTCTCTGTGCTGTGTAACATGGAAGGAACAGTGGGAGTAACCAAAGGGAGTAGGTGGAAGAAAGGGCTGAGGGAACTCTCTGAAACTGGTGGTAGATGAGGGGCAACCAGTTGAAATCAGTAGAATTCTAACAGCAAAAACCATGTTTGCTATCTCTTATTTAATGAAATTACAGGAATATTTTTCAATAGTTAACTTAGGAGCTTTCTTGTACTTTTGAGGTACCAGGTAGGTGTATTCCTACCTGGTATTAAGCCAAGGAAGGGTGGAACCCCAGGTGTATCTTTAGGTAACATGTTTCTGTGTTTGCCAGGTAGTTTAACCACTTTGTTAAGCAGTTTGTCAGGTACGGTGTCAGGGGTTAATCTGCAAATCAAAAAAGTAATCAAAGGGAATCGATAGAAAAACAAATTCTTTGCTTGTCAGGGGCGTTGCTTGAACTCGATCCTCAGGGAAGGAGGGAGTTTAGTTGTTCATGTCATTTGTGTTCTTCTGAGTCAGGATGGTTTGTAGAGGTTGGTGGTTGTGGTGGTTAACCAGGAGTAGTTTTGGGTATCTTGGGTAAAAGTCTTTCAGCCTTTCCAGAAACATGTATTATTCAAAGCAGCATCTTTCCTGTCATGTCTGCGTTATTCTTCTGTTACACCCAGAATGTTGCAAGAAAATGGATTCTCCTCAGTGGTACTTTCCTCTTGTATTCCTGTTTTCTGTTGTGCTACATTGTCTTTCCTGAGAGATAAACAAATAAAACAAGTCCACTTCCTAGCTTGTAATGGGAATGGTGGAAACGTAAATTGGGGTTGGTTGGTTTCACTGGAGTGATACAGAGTAGGGGACTGTCCGCCCTTGCCATGTTGTAGGGGTTCCAGGGTGAAAATCCTTGGGTTTTAAAAATGTTTTCCTTCATGCAATACATAATTGTTTCTTTGGAGTGCTTTCCTCTCTAGTAAATTAAATGATGCAACTTCCGTGCCATCCTTACTTTCTTATTTTTTCTTATTTTCAAAATTATTTTCTATTTTTATAATTTTTTGATGGTGGTGTCTGTGTAATTGATGAGCTATGTACTTGTATTAACCTCTGCCTACCACCTTGATATGCAGGAAACTTCGTGTGGGTGGTGTTGCCAGTTCCTTCTTGACAGCCAGTTCCTTCTTGATAATAGTGTTTTAACTATTCTCAAGTTACTGGATTTTTTTTCTTTTTCTTTTTTTCTCCAAGCTCTTTCAAAAAAACCAGGGTGCCTTGTTAAGCTCACTGGCTCCATTAAGGACAACTTTTAAAGTCTTAAAAATTTAAGGAGAACAGAGGAACCCAAGACCTGTTTTGTGTTGTTTTTTTTTAAAAAAACAAAAAACAAAAAACAACCAACAAAACCCAAACAAACAATAAAACAAACCCCCAAAACCAATGCTCTGCAGACAGCTAAGTACCATTTTATTTAAAATAATTTTTGGCCAAGAGTGGTTGCTGGGCTGGCTAAAGTGAGAGTTCCTCAGGCCCTTGCACCACCTCGCTCTCTCCTTTTAACTACAGAGCCATGAAGGGCAGATAGCACAGGTGTAGGTGTCTGTAGGTAGGTGAGATGAACCAGCCAACTGGCAAAAACTTTATCCACTGACGTTATTCTTCAGGTTGTAGTTTCTGGGCTGTGAATATGCCACGGTTAAGGGGATTGTTTGTCCATCTTGATCTGCAGAATGAAATGGCACTGGCTTACAGCATGCAGATGGTGAGTCCTGCAGGCTGCTGCAGTGATCTCAGTAGGAGACTAGAGAGTACAAATTGCCTTTGGAAATCAAGCTACTTCTGTTTTTTGGAAGTTTAATATGTAGTCTGATTTGCAGATTAATCATCCTTCCCCCCCCTCCTGGAGTACTGAATTAAATAATACATTGAATTACTCCCCAAAGCCTCTGCCCCCTAAAAAGTCTTAAGTGATGGGGGAGCTACTAGAGAGGGGAGAAGCAAATATATTTTTTATTTAAGCAAGAACAGGAAAATAACTAGAGCAACAGCCTCTTGTAGATGTTAGACAAATGATGAAGGCTTTGGAGGCTGATAGAATTTGACCAGATATGTGTTGGGTCCAAACAGATGGACCTTTTTTTGAGGTTAGTCATGGCTTGTGCTGAGCTTTATACTGTGTGTTGGAAAGTTTAAAATGCTGGAATTGAGAATTTCCAGTAGAAATTCTCCAGGAACAGTGCTGGGGTCAATTTTGCCCTTCTGGCTCATCCCAAGGACAAGAGGAATATGAGGATGCTTCAGTGACTTGCTCTGGATTTCAAAGTATTATTAAAAGATTTGTAGCTACTTAAGCTGATAGTAGAGCTGTTTCAAGCTGCCCAAGGCCTGGTGAGAACATATACTTAAATGTGGGATTTCTCCCCTTTCTGAACTTTTTACCTACAATATACTGAAGGATAATTATTATAATATTGCCAGCCTGCACTTTCTAGAAGGGGCAGGCTGGGAGAAAAGACATTAAAAATGATTAATGGTAGCACTCGTGGTCAGTTGATCAATTTTAAAGAACGTACTTTCCTCTTCAAATAAACACTCATCAGCTACATTTGTAGGATGCCAGCCAAATAAACTCCTTAAACTGATTAATAGCATCAGTTCTGTCACACAGTACCCACAGTTGGGATCCTGTATACCTACACCTTCCTGCACATAGATATCATGCCATGTTCTGAAGATGTATTTTATCAGTACATTTCTAAGGGCAAAAAAGAAAATGAAGCCCCCCAAACTGTAACAAATGCAGTGATGAAATTTGTTGCATGTTGACCAAAGGCAGGAGTAGGGAGCTGAACGTAACTACCCACTATGTAGAGCAGAGTGCATCCAGTTGTTGACTCTGTTTTTCTTGGAAACATAACTTTAAGCCTGGAAATGAGGATAGTTGGGTTTTTTCAGTGTCTTATCACAGCTTTTACAGCTTTTGCTTTGTTTTCTTTGCTCATTTTTCCCAGTTTTGTGGTAAATTGTGAGAGCCTGCCCATCCTTAGCTGCTGGGGCGACACTAGCTAGAGAGGTCAACATGGCCTCATGCTTATTGCCACTTACATTTTGGAGGAATAAAAATAGATTTGTTTGAGCAGTTTGGTTTTTTCCTGCCTTCTGCTGATGGATGGAGTGGGGTGGGACTCCCCACACAGAGTTCAGCATGTGCTTCTGTGGATCTGACCCATCTCCAGGTTGGAGCTTGGTGAAATAGAGTGTTGGCTCTCGCTGCCTTTGCCAGCCACAGGGGCATCAATACCCATTTTACAACCACCTTCTGGTGCTGTGTAAACTTACAGCTTGTGTAGTAGCTTTCTCAGCTGCTTGTGGAAATGATTTTGTTCCTTCTTTGAAGCTGAGTTTAACAGGCACAGCTTATTGTGTTCTTGCTTATTCTTTAAGTGGTTTTGCTGTGAAAGTTGATGCAGCATGCTTGCCCCTGTGGTAGGGGGAAAGCTGTGTGGTATTTCATCTGCAGTGGGATGGTGGTTTGTGCCATTTGTCAACATATTTACAACATCTTGTACAGCATAAAAGGAAAAGACGTTCCAGTTTGTGTGAGCTGCTACTTATAAACGGTGTTAAATTTTTTGTTCCTAGTCTGTTTTTTCCATTGTCTTGGTGTTCCCTCTGAAGGCCTCTACAAGCAGAGACTACAAAGTTTTGAACCAAGTAAGGGTATTATTATTCATCTGAGACAGGATTAATCTGTCTCAGACATTGATGTTTCAGACTTCCTTGCAGGATGAATTTCATATACCTGTGTGCTCCATTAACAAATCATGGCATGCTCACTACAGCTGGGTTGAGAGAGAGCAGATTCTGGCCCAACTGTGCAGCAGATTCGTGCTAATTCCTTTGGATTTGCAGCATGGGGCTGTAGGTGTTCAGCCACCCTCCCTTAGATTAGGTAACTGGGGTGTTGCCATACCCACAAGAAACACCAGATGCAGGGTCCACACAGAAACCAGTGCCCCACTGACTGCTCTAAAGAAACTTGTTGAGACGCTGTAACCGGCTGCCCAAGGAAGTTGTGGCTGCCCCATCCCTGGAAGTGTTCAAGGCCAGGTTGGATGAAGCCTTGAGCAACGTGATCTACTGGAAGGTGTCCCTGGCAGTGCAGGGGGGTTGGAATTAGATGATCTCTAAGGTCCCTTCCGAACCAAACCGTTCTGTGATTCTATGGTGACCTTGTCCCTAGTGAGGCTCTTGCTATTTAGTTTGTAACTGTGTACAAGTGGCGAGGATTGTTTGTTCATCTGATGTTCTCTGAGATTCAGCAGCCTCTTAACAGGAAATAAAATCCTTATTTTATTTTTGAAAGGATTAGAGTATTGTCACGGTTTGACACTGGCCCGGCAATTAAACCGAAAAACAGATTTTTATATTAATCCCCCTCTCCTCCCTGATAAGGAAAGGAGAGAGAATAAAGGAAAGAAACTCACGGGTTGGAAACTAAACTACAAAACTTTAATGAAACAGGAATGATAAATAGGAAAAATTACTAAATATATACAAATATACAAATATACAGGAAAAGATTGATCCCACGTTCCTCCCCCCTTTCCCCCAATAACTCTCACGTCACCACGGAGGCTGCAGGGCAGCCCTGGGAAAGTCCAGGCTGGACCCTGGGGTCAGGAGCAGTCGGGAGCTGGAGGCAGGAACACACAGATTCAGGCTGGCACGGATCAGGATCACAGGCAGACGAACGGATGGAATCCTCCCAGGATGCCGAAGCACACAGGGAACCAGTGAAGGAAGGACAGGACGAGAAGCAGGAAGGGAAAGAAAGGGAAAAGGAGCCGGAAAGGATGTCGACCCTCGTGATCCCTCAAATTTATACGGAGTATGACGTATATGGGATGGAATACTCTGTTTGGTCAGTTCTGGCATCTATCTTGTCTCGGGCCTCCCAAAGGAGGGGTTCAGGTGGGACCTCTTTACTCCTTCTGCAGGGTAAAATGTTTTCCTCAGAGCTGAGAACTGTCCTTGAGTCTGCATACCACTCTCTGGCAGTAACTATAAACATCAAGTGTTATCAGTCCTAGAAGCAGACACCTGTCTCTTAGAAACTTCTGTTAATTTCAGCAAATGCAGCTACTTACAAGAAACTTAGCTGAAAGCAAAAGTACAAACCAGAAAATCACCTTTATCCTGGCTCAAACCAGGACAAGTATAAATGAAGATTGTCTTGCAGATTTGAGGAAGAGAGCATAAGTACTGCTGCACGTACCACTAGTTGAGTCTGCTTGATTCTGGGCCAAGCGTAATCCTGATTTAGGTAAAGATATACCAGAAGATATGGGGTGTCTTGATAGCATTAAGAAATCTTAATCTTTATTAGCAGGACAAAATAAGAGTATGAAACCTGTGCAGTGGAGTCTATTCCTGTGCAGCTTCTATGGTCAATTCATAGAATCACAGAATCAGTCAGGTTGGAAAAGACCTCTGAGATCATCAAGTCCAACCCTTGATCCACTGCTGCTGTGGTTACCAGACCATGGCACTGAGTGCCACATCCAGTCTCATCTTAAAAACCTCCAGGGAGGGAGAATCCACCACCTCACTGGGCAGCCCATTCCAATGACTGATTAAAAACAACAGTCGTGTAATGAAAGATTGAAGAGGTTAGTATTTATCCTTTTCCCCACTGTGATCATAAGGAAGAGTCACTGGCAAGCTTTATCCTCTCTCACCCTAATTCGAAGCACAAGGAGTTTTTCTGTGTTGTATCTTTGTTTTGGGTTTCAAACCTTAATTTATAGTACACTTGATGACTTGTTTTATCTGAAGTGCAAACAAAAATGTAAAAAACCCAATATACATTATTCCAACCTGAAATTAAGAATAACAGTTTTTAAAACTTCTGCTTCTTTCTTTCTAAAAATTTCTAAACTTTTTGCTTCTGTAATATGCTTCTGTAAGCGACTCTGCTCTGGCAGGGGTGTTGTACTAGAAGATCTTTCAAGGTCCTTTCTAACACCTAACTTTCTGTGATTTCTGTAATTTCTCTTAGTTTGCTTATAAGCCCTTAGGAGTAGAAATCTTGGATAGTAATTATTTGGAGAACTGCTGTTCTGCTAAAGAAATTATTGAAGATAAGGGGAAGAATATTTTTTTTATTATTTTTTTTATTTCCAGCTCTGTATTTGTTCAGAAACATAGCTATATTTTACAGGTTGGCTGAAAATTCTGTGTTTTGACGATATATTAGAAAGTGTGCTTTGAGCAGAGTCTTTAAGATAATTGTTTACAGAAAATATTTAATAAATTCACCAGACATGGCTGTATGTGTATGTGTTTCTATATTCATATAAGTGTATACACACGTGTGTATATATGCATATATGTAATGCTGTAACTCGTGTAGCAAGGAAAAAACAAGTCCTTTGACTTTGTGCACAGGCTGGTAAAGAGAATTTAAACTCCAATGTGGACTTTGAGCTGTGGATAAGGTGATGCACTAAGAGACCTTGAGCATGTGCTGGATGCATGTACTGTGTAACCCGAACATTTCCTTATGCCAGAGATGATGTCTAAAGTGATGTGTGGCTGTGTTTATCAAGATTTTATTTTATTTAGATCTAACAAAAAGCAGTGTCATTCCATTTGAACTGGAGTAGAGGTGGGAGTATGAAGGTTTCAGAGCTATCCATTCTAACAACAGAGTGTCAAAGATAACCACTACTTTTGGAATAAAAAATCAAAGGGCATCAAAATGTAGCATTTAGCTGTGCTTTTTTCTGCTCCCTGCAATTTATTGCACTTTTGTGGATTGACCATTGGTTATTACCCAAACCCAGACATTGGAAGACTCCATTAGTTCTTCAGATTTTAACTAAATATTTTTTTACTTTCACAATGTAACAGGATGCACACACAATTTCTAATATAATTGGCTGTGCTACAGTTCTTTGTGTACCTTGATGCGGTTGCAGCTTTTTAAAATATTGCCAAAAAACTCTCTGTTATTACAAAATGTAGCATGTAGTTACATCGTTATCTTTGTGAAACTAGACCTTTACGTTCTAAGGAGAATAAAGAGTTCTTGAAATTAATCTAAGTTGCAGAAGGGCTGGGACTTCTCATTGAAGTTGTTCAATTCAAAATAATTCATTACTGTCAAATAAAAAATCCTGTAAAGAAAAATGTTTATTCTTTTAAGCCTCTAGTGATAGACTCTGTAAGCACTCCTTGAAAGTTTAATCATTGAATAAACCTTTTAAAGGGAGGAGGGGGAGGTGAATGGTGCACAGGCTTCTTGTGAAGGTTGTATGTTCAGTTAATGAGTGTTGATGAATGACTGTTTGTTCACATCTGGCCAGCTGCATGCTTTTTTCCTCTGGAAACGGGTTATTGGATTGTAAGGATTTGGAAAAAAAAAATAATCAAACGACAGAAAGTGAACACATCTGTACAAGCAGGTGAAGAAAGAATGTGCTTTCTTGTGCTGCCAAGAGCCCAGGAGCGTTGAGATTGTTCTGGTTTGGCATGAAAGTTTTGGAGACACTGCCCTGTGAGCCTTGGCTGAAGGCAGTGCAGGCGTTCAGGAGGTAGATGCATCACCACCCCCTCATCGCAGGCTGCAGCCTCCCCAGCTTGTGTACCCCAGAGAGCTGGTGGCAGAGCTCCTGCTTCTTACCTGTACTTCAGCAAGTGCCTGCATCTCCTTTCTCTATGCTAGGTGTCATACTTGTGGGAGTCTGGATAAATATTTCAGTCTGTAGGAGTTCAGGACAGCCTAGGTATCACCTAGCAACAAGGATGCCACTCTCTGCATCCTTCTTCTCTTTTATTAAAATACCACTGAAAACCAGAAGTAGAAGCAATAAGTTAATTTTCAGAAATATTTTGAACAGCTTAAGATATTTTTGTTACGACACTATGTCAGAGTAACAAAGATGTTGGTGGGGGGGACTGGCATCTTAAAGCAAGTATCTCTGCTTGCATTGTTTGAACAGAAATCACTATCAAAGACTAGCAAAAACTTAATCTGAGGACAAAATCAAAAATGAGGACTTCTGCTCACAGTTGTTTAGTGAGTGACAGAAAGCGTAGCAAGTTCTCTTTTGGTCTTGTGAGGTCTATAAAATGCACAGTAGTTACACTAAACCTGAATGGAATGCATTTTAAATTATATTACCCGGTTCACTCCCAGCTTGTGATGGCTGCTGGAGGTGGACAGCAGCATGTGTTGGAATTCAAAGTTTAGAAACTTTTTAACAGACAACTTTTTGGCAAAGTATTTTGCCTAGTCTCATTTAAAACAGTACAGAATTCAGTTTACAAAGATCCTTGAAACTGGACCAGAGGCAGGAAAGGTGTAGGCCCTCAAAGTGCAATTGAGGTAGATTTTCAGGTACTCAGATTCAGTGCAGTGCTACACTGAATTTCAGCCTCTCCTGTCTCTTCCAGTTTGAAATGTTGAGGACTTGCAAATCTGTAGCTTAAATGTATATTTCATCTGTATCTTCTGCAGAATGTTTGCTTTACAGAATTCAATTTTCCAGTAGGAATCAGCAACATAAAAAAGTTCAAGTGTGTGGCCACTTCTAACACGAAGGCAGCCATCCTCAGTGCTGGGCTGAGGATAACCTCTGTTCTTTCAGCTGTGAACACCTCTGAAACTCTTTTCAGTGATCCTGCTTTACCTGCTATTAAGTAAGGGTGGCCTTTATAGGTTTGGGAGAAGTCCATCTTTCGTGAAGGTTGGTGTGATTCAGGGTCTTTAAAAGGGATTGCAGATGTGTAAGTGTAGACTCGTGGGCTTTCAAGTAGAAAAGTGCATACTTTAAAAGTAAAGTTAATGATGCAAGAGGGAGAATCAGAAATAGTTATGCCCAAATAAAGGGGTTTGCTCTGTAGAAGAAAAAGTTAATAAATCCTGATTCAACAAATGGGGTGACTTTATGGCTGCATTGTTTTTTTCCAAATGTATGTTACCATAGCTATCCCAATTAGAAAAGGGCAAAAATAGCAAAAGGGAATGATTTGCAACTGTATTAATGGCAGTTGATTTAAAAGCTAGCAATGTGTGCAAGACCTGTTAAAGCAATACGAATAGATTTTTTTTTTAAATGAATTAATGTGGGTTTAAATGTTCAAAAGTGTTCTGTTCGTAGAGACAAGGGCATCTCTTAGTGATGTGTTACCCCAGAAGTAAGCTCAGCATGGTTGTACTGAAACTCATCTCATATTCCTTACTCTGGCCCATGGTTGCTGTTCTGCCCTGCTGGTCAGGGGGATGCTGGCTGGGGTGGGATTACCAGAGCACTTATTCTGAACAAGAGGTGTTTCCAAAATAGAGTAGGTATTGTAGGATCTGTTTGCTGGAAGGGAAGGAATCTATTGTTTCATGGCAGTCATAAGCTTTACAAATTCCTTCAGCCTGAAAACATTATCTTAAGGTTAGGTTTGGGCTGGAAGTGGATGTCATTCTGTGTTCACTGCTTAAATCTCTTCTGGTTGAAAGTAGTGGTTTGTTAAATGCTTTTCTCTGTGATTACTTAAAAAACCCTTCTGACATAAAGGTTTTGAATCAAGAATGTTGTACAGTTGTCCAATAGATTTTCTTCTGGCATAAAAAACCACTTGATAAAAACAGAACATGCTCCTGTTTGGACTTGACTGTCTGCTTTCATGTTTCTGGTGGGAGACAGTGAGATTTCACAGTAAGCTGCTAAGAACTGAAGTCCAGAGCAGCTTTCACAGTGATGGCACATGTGGCAGAACAGATGTGTTATGTGTGTAAGGGCAATTCATCTTTTTCTTGTGAATTTCAAAGTAATTTCATCTGAAGCTTAAGCTTTTCAGCTCTTCTGAAAATCAGGCAACAGGTATGGGGATTTACTAGTTAGATAGCTAGATGAATAGTTAGATGATTGGATTGCTCTTGGCCATCTTCCCCAAAGCAGCCAAAACCAGTCATGGTGAAGAGGTCTATGCCATGTATAAGTGGCATTTGTGGCAATTTGAGTGTTCCCCACCAAAACCTCCAGACTGTGTATGGCAGTGGAGCAGCCCTGTGGGTTCATGGCACTGCTGGGAAGTTACGGTCTGCAGCTTGTGCTTGGGGAAGATGAGGACAAGCAGAAACCCTTCTGGGGAGGAAAGAACCCCAGTGATGCAAGGACTTGGGCAATTCAGTGCATGATGAATTGTGCAGGCCTGAAGAGGATTAATAAGCAAGCCCAGTTATTTGTATTTGCTAACTATGTAGCTTTTTTCATGAGGAGGGCCACTGTATGTGATTTAACAATGTAAAACCAGCTGTGGCTGTGGCTAGTTGGATAGCAGTTTTGAAACACACACCCATGTTTGCTCTGTGACCATAGCCCCAGTAACCTAATAGGACTTCAGTGTTCAGGTGTAACCTGAAGCTAAGTTGGGCTGTAGGAGAGTGTGTGTCTGAGTGAGTGCTGGGAGGAGTTACGTAGAGAAAACCTGGACAACTGGAAACAATTACAGGTCGAGCTCTGTTTTCTTCTGACAGAGACCCCCTGAACCATTTGAACACATTAAATTTAATTTTTAAATAATGTAATGACTAGGTTTTTTCCTGCTCAGGTTAGACAACTGTGTCATGTAAGTTCATGATGTAAGAAAACCTGGTCCATCTATCCCATTATTAGACACTAGCACAGAGGAAGAGCAGCTAGAAATTCAAAGGTGTTTTTTTCAATGTGCAATTTAAGGAACTTAAAGAAAAAAAAGATCTTCATGAAGTAAGATTTTAAAGCAATCCAAATAGTGCCAGGGGGGAGTAAACAAGAAAAAAGGAAAGGGAGTCTACAAGGTGCATAGGAGATCTGGCAAATTGTCAGCGATAGTTAGCAAGCTCTAACCCTACAGCATTTTATTATATTTAGTGAGGTCACTGTTTGTAATGTTTTTTCATCTTTTTTATGATTCATATGACTGTTTGGAACTTTATTTTAAAATTAACTCTAATATTTTCTTAGAAATTAAGTTAAATGCATGGGTTTTAGCCAGTATAATGGCAGCACAGTATATGAATATTTACTAATTTTAAATGTTTAAGGGAGCTCCTTGAATTGTTTTCAGTGTAAAAGTTTACGTAGTGTTTGGAAACCCTTTAGCTGTGTTGGTGTGTATACAGCAGTAATAAAATACTGGGTTGCAGATTAAAAGCAGGCAGGTGATGTTCCACTGCTATTTGGAGGATGACCTTATTTTGAATGATAGGAAAATAACAGCAGATTGTTTATAATAAATCTTGACAGTAGATTTAAGGTCTTGACTTCACACCATTTCCATAATTAAGAGACATATGTAAGTGGCATTTGCTTCCAGATATGTGCACATATTCTGGCAAGAGATTTAAGATGTACTGCTGTCAGTTATTTCAACTTTCGACATCTGAAGCTTTTTTTCCTCCTAGCGTTTTAAAAAAGTTAGATTACTGGTTTTGTATATTTTCTAAATCCTGAAGGAGACTCTTAAAACTATAATACCATCTTTATATCTCTATGTAAATTTTTACTCTATTGACTCATGTGGAAACAACTTAAATAGGCATGTACCCATAGGAAGCCTTCAAGAAATAAGTATTCAAATTTTTTAATGGTCTTCCAGAGTTACTTTCTGTGGATGGAGTACTGACTGATTTCACTAATAAATGTATTTTGGCTTTTAATGTGCTGTTGTTCATATCTCACGTAGTATTTCTGGGAAACACATTTTGAAATAACATCAAGGAATATTCACACTTGGTAACTGCTGAGAAATGTACCTATACAAATCAGGGTATTGATATATAAGAAGTGCTGAAGACTAATTAAGGCAGCTGAGATTTAGTGTGCTCATGTAGCAGCTCAGAAATTAAAGATGCTGTGAGCATTGACTGAAGTCATTAGTTAAAAGGAAACATAAGGCTTTTTCCAACACACCTTTTGTCATATTCATCTACTTTAATTAAAGTGCTCATAGACTGACTGTTCTTACGACCTCTGTAGAAGTCCATGATTATTTTTTTTTATTTACATGTACAATAACATTTGACAAATTGATGAACCTTTAAGAAAACATATCAGTTAAATTATTTTCTTTTCTTTTTTAGGATTGAAGTGTATCTAGGGATGAATGGATGACTGAATATTCATATGAAGAGGAAAGCCATAAAAGTTGGTTGACATTTTTACAGCTATATGCATTGTACATATTACTGCTATTACAAACATTTTGTTATTGTGTTACAAGACATAGTAGATGAAATAACTGGTGTGAGCTTTGTATGTTGTGCTGTCTTTCAGGCAGGGCAACTAGAGGTTACCACTGCTGTAGTTTAATGCAACAGCTTCTCACCAAACCTGAATTTCTAAGAAAAACCTAGTAGTACATTAAGGAAATAGGGAATGCCTTTGAAGCCAGATGTTTGAATGGGCTCATGCATAATGGTTTTCACTATTCTCATGTACAAGGGTGAATGAGAGAGATGTGGTCTTCTGTTATGGCTATTGACTACTAAGCTTAATACCTCATGAGTGGCACTCACATGCCACATTGACAAATGCTGTTCAAGAAGTCAAATAGGATGTGGTATCTTTGAAAGTATCTTTCTGTTTTGTTTTCTTATGAAAGAGAGGTATGGGTCTTCCAGCATGCATTTTTAACCCTAATTGAAAAGGAAGAGGCTGTTGGAGGCTTTGTATAGCTCTGTTCTTGTAAGCAAAGTAGTTTGCCAGAGCAAGGACTCGTATTTATTTCTGATAATTTTGTTATGTTGATACCGTAGTGGTTCAGAATTTTTACAGTTTATCAGCAACTGACTTAGATATAGAAGAGTTTACTTTCTTGCATATGTTTTTTATTGTTTACAACAGGTAGTGGACTTGCTGATCCTAGCTACCTCCAGAGTCAGAAGCAGCTTAAGACTTGAGGGAATCATCTGTCCTTGAATTCAATCTCCCAAAATAACAGTTAGCAAAAATAATCTGTAGTTCAGAAGCATCCATGGAACATCTGCTTTATATACTGCGTGTCCCAGAAAACACCTCCAGCTTCCAAGAGTCAAATTTGGACTCTAATAGAGACAGCCAGTAATAATAGTAGCTTTGCAGTAATGTTCACAGTTTCTCTATAAGATCTGGGACCTGTATGCCCAGATATGAGCCCGCAGTTGTTACCTGCTAAAACCAGTGCACAGAGTGTTAAGGAATTTCTCTTTGATTCGATTGCTGATGTGTTGGTGGCTGCTTGTCTGTGCCAGTGTCTGACAGCTCGGGATGGTCTTGCATCAGGAGGAACAAACACTGCCCCAGTCAGACCTCCAGTCTGTAAATAAAAGAGTGGAAAAATGGACACCACCCAAACCTTGCTTCCATCTACTACAGCTATCTCTGGATATAATTTTAATAATGTCCTGAAGATAGCATACAGCAGTACTACCATAGCATAATAGTGTTTTGCATCAAATTGAGGGGGACCTGGGCCAGCATAGAGAACTATCTTGGGTATTTGGCTTGGGAAGTGATGCCAGGGCAGAAAACATGAAGGATATGTCAGGTCCTCAAGAAGGGCTGTTATTTCTCAGGAAGGACAGAAGGACTGTAGTTTTGTGAGAGATGCAGCATTACTAGCTCTCTATTCCATTTTCTGCTTTTGCCTCGGCTTCAGTGCAGAGTGGTGGCAGAAGTAAGAAAAAGAAGCAGGAGAACGAGGTGAACTCTTTCTTGTCAAGCTGTAATTCCACTCTCTCGTGTCCTCCTGATGATGTCCCACAGTACTTATGGAGAAGCTGCACAAAGTATGTGCAGATAAGGAAGAAGATACTGAGTTACTTCTTTAACGTTTTCTGTTTGGCAGTCTTTGCAAACACAGGGCTCTGAATGCAGCTATTAATCTTTTCATATCAGGAAAGCACCATGATTAGGTCATGTTGCTGAAAGAGAAAAAAACGCTGTTACATGGAGAAATTCAAAGTCTGAGGCTAAAAGTTCAGTTTCTGGCAAGACTGATTCCAGAAAATTTAAGCAATAGAAGTGAGTGAGTGAGTGAGTGTGTGTGTGTCTGTGTGTGTCTGTGTGTGTGTGTCTGTGTGTGTGTGTGTGTCTGTGTCTCCTCTGTGGTCACTTAAGATTGTTTGATAAAATTCTGCTCCAAGAGGAAAGTGAAAGGCTGAGAGAGCGTGCTCAGTGAAATCCATTCACTTTATTGCCACTTTGCTGGTATATGTTGGTCTGTCTTGCATTCAGTTTTCTGGTCAATCTGCCATTTAAAGTTTATGCTTTTCAGTCTATGGTGACTGAATGCAGATGTCTGGAGATGAGAGCCCAGGGTAGGAGATGGTATGGAATTTGGTAACCGACAGGGAGGAATGACAGCTTGAAAAGTCTCCAAAATAAAGATCAGGATTTAAAACAAAAAAAGTGGGCAGGACTAAAAGGGTGTCAGAGAGGGAAAATAAAGAGGAAAAGAGATTGCTCAGACTGAAAAGGCAGGTCTGCATTGTACTTAACAAGTGGTCTTAGGCACAGTCTCTCTGTCACACTGTAGTTTCACAGACAGCTGGCAAAAGTAGTGCTGGGGGGTCCATTTGGTCAGGTTTACTGATGTTCTGGCTTATGTGCTGCTTAAAAAATGATAAACATTGAATGCAGTGGAGTTTAGTCCTTGTTTTATAGATGTCTACGTGATAAGCCCAAGAAGTACTGCTGTCTCATGAGTGTAACTTGTGTGTCATCTCTTCAGAAAAAACACCAAAAATGCCAAAAAAACCCAACAAAAAGGCAAACACTGAAACCGAACCCCAACAATGAAAAACAAGAGCCAAGCTGGGCTCAGCTGTGTAGAAGGAAGGACTCAGTACCAAGGAGACCTTTCTTCAACTCTGCAGAGCAGGGCATGGAAGGGTGCCAGCTCTGTGCGTGGTGCTGTGCAATGGTCCCCAGCTGATGCAATGAGGGCAGGGCAGCAGTTCAGAGCAACCTGGGAAGGCTGGAGAAGTGGGGCTGGCAGGAGCCCCGTCAGGTTCAGCAGAGGGGAATGTCCTGCACCTGGGGAGGAACCAACCCCATGATTCAGTGTTGGGTGAGCAAGCCCCTGAGCCTATCTCATGCAACTTTGGAGCTGCCCTGGTTTTTGGGTGGAGTTTGGACTCACTGGACTTTTGATCTTTACTTTTTTCATTATTTTAAAGTCTGGTCATGATAAAAATGTTTGGATTTTTTTTTTTTAAATATGCTTGAAGGTGTTTTGAGGAGGTTTTCAGGTTTTGTTTGCATAGTCAATACTAGCTGCAGTGTGGTGATACGTCAGTTTTTAATTTTTTCTAAAAATCCATCTATCTTCTTCATATTTATTACAAACAAATGCAGTTTTCATAGAAAGAAAGTGACTTCTCTTGAGTGGTCTTTCACATCTAGCATAATTCAGTGGGTTTTTGGAGTATAATTATGGATACAAATATCAACAGAATAAAATATGAGTCTCAAGGTAGTTATTTTGCACTGGCCATCGATTTATCCTTTCTGTCATGTGCTTTTTAGTTTGGATTATGCTCACACAAAGAGATTGTAGTTTGATGTTTTGTCTCAAGTCATTATGATTATAAATATCTTGGATAAAACGATGTAACAAGCAGTCTCTTAAAAATGACTAATGGTCTTATTTAACAAGGCAGGGAGACCACGAAGATCTTTTGGTTTCATCTGTTTTATAGCAATTATCAAGATGGGTCCCTTAACAGTTTATTGGTGGTTGATATTTAATGAATATTTCAGTGTAGATAGCTAGCAGGTAGTTTGCTATCTGGAGCCCAGTCATATTCATAGGGTAGATTTGCTTTCACTTAGGATCATAAAATCACCAATGTTGGAAAAGATCATCCAGCCCAACAGTCAGCCCTACAGCACCATAACCACTAAACCATCTCCCAAAGTGCCACATCTACTTGGTTCTTGAACACCTCCAGGGACGGCGACTCCACCACCTCCCTGGGCAGCCTGCTCCAATGCTTCACCACTCTTCTGGTGAAAGTTTTCTTCCTAATATCCAGTCTGAATCTACCCTGGTGCAACTTGAACCCCTTTCTTCTTGTCCTATTGCTAATCACTAGGCAGAAGAGGCCAACACCTGCCTCTCTACAGCCTCCTTCCAGGTACTTGTAGAGAGTGACAAGGTCTCCACTCAGCCTTCACTTCTCCAGGCTGAACAGCCCTCCCAGCTCCCTCAGCCTCTCCCCACAAGACCCCTTATCAGCTTGGTTGCCCTTCTCTGCACCCTCTCCAGCACCTCAGTGCCCTTCCTATACTGCAGCTCCCAAACCCACACATGGTACTTGAGGTGTGGCCTCACCAAGGATGAGTACAGGGATGAGATGACTTTCCTGTTCCTGCTAGTCACACTATTCCTGAGACAGGCCAGGATGCCATTGTCCCTCTTGGCCACCTGGGCACACTACTGGCTCATACTCAGCTGGTTGTCAACATCCCCAGTCCCCTCTCTGCTGGGCAGCTCTCCAGCCTCTCCTCCCCCAGCCTGTAGCACTGGTTGGGGGTGGTTGTGGCCGAAGTGCGGGACCTGACATTTGGCTTTGGCCCAAATCCCCCTCTGCACAGCCTCCCTACCCTCAGGCAGATTGACACTTCCAGCCTGGTGTCTGCAGACAGATGCATTCTATCCCCTCATCCAAATCATCAACAAAGATGTTAAAACAGGAGCTGCCCCAGCACTGAACCCTGGGGGACACCACTCGTGACTGGGCATCAGCTGGATTTAACTCCATTTAACACAGCTCTTTGGACACAGCTATTCAACCAGTTTTTAACCCAGCAAAGCATATGCACGTTCAAGCCATGAGCTGCCAGCTTCTCTAGGAGAACCCTGTGGGAAACTGTGTCAAAGGCTTTGCTGAAGTCAAGGTAGACAACACCCCCAGCCCCTCCCTTGTCTGATAAGCAGGTCACCCTGTCACAGAAGGAGATCAGGTTAGCCAAATAGGACCTTCCCTTCATGAGCATGTGCTGACTGGGCCTGATCACCTGGTTGTCCTCCATGTGCCCCATAATGGTACTCGAGATGGTCTGCTCCATCAGCTTGCCTGGTACCAAAGTCAAACTGACAGGCTTTTAATTTTCCCAATCATCCTTCTGTCCCTTCCTGTATATGGGGGTTATGTTGGCTGAATTCCTGTCTGGCAGTACTTCTCCAGTCAGCCAGAGCTGGTGGTAAATGATGGCAAGTGGCTTGGTGAGCACCCTCACCAGTTCTTTCAGCACTCTTGGGTGCATCCTACCTGGCTCCATAAATTTGTGCATATCTGTATGGTGCAGCAAGTCACTGACCATCTCCTTCTGGATTGTGGAGGAGTCATTCTGCTCCTGGTCCTTGTCTCCTAGCTTAGGGAGTTGTATTCCCTCTATATAACTGCTGTTACTGAAGACTGAGACAATTCATTAAGCACCTCAGCTTTTTCCTCATCCTTTGTTACTCTGTTTCCTCCTACATCTAATAGGGGATGAAAGGTCTCCCTTTTTTCTTTGGTTGTTAAGAAAAGAAGTTTCTATAAATATATTACCTTTTACCATAGAGGCCAGACTAATTTCTTTCTTGGCTTTGGACCTTCTAATTCTCTTCCTGCATAGCCTCACAACATTTTTTTAGTTGTTGTGAGTGGCCTTGCCCCTTCCTCTGAATGCCATAAACTTTCTTTTTCTCCCTCACTATCACTTAAAAATGTGAAACTTTTACACTGAAACTATAGGGTAGAAGGAGAACTTTTCCCAAAACCTGATTATATGCAGGAAAGGGAGGAGCAGCAGAGATTTTCCTTCTTTCTTGGACTGCCTTATATTGTGCTGTCTCTAGCTCTTGTCCTTTCCAGTCCCTAATGTCCGACTGGTCAGCAAAGAATTACTGACAAGCAGTAGATAAGTTCTCATGCATGTTCTTTCCCAGGAGTGTCTTCAACTCTTCCATGATAAAAGTCAGCTTTTCCAAGTTTCTTCCTGCTGCTTAGTGGAAGTTGTGTTGGCTGATACGGTTCACCTGTGATATTTAGAATCTAATGTTTTTTGGGTTTTTTTTCAGAAAAACTACAGTGGAATGGTAGAGCTGACTAAATGTAATTTTGGGATGTGATTTAGTTGGCATGGTGGTGTTGGGTTGATGGTTGAACTTGATCATCTTGCAGGTCTTTTCCAACCTTAATGATTTTGTGTTTCTATGATGTTTCTTGTCAGGTGCCAGCACAGCTGATGAAGGACTGGGCATAGGGAGTGGTGTAGCCCCTGGGTTTGCTCACCACCAGCTGAGCTCTCCTGGCAGTGAGGTGAGGTGGTCTTGGAACTGATCCCCGTGGCTGAAAAATTGCTGAGGGCGTTTCCAGCATGGGTCTTTTCCAAGGAGAAAAAGATACTTAAGGTGCCTGCAGTGAGCTCCTTCAGCTTGAGGTGTTTGCACTGTATATGAGCTTGTTCATCTTCTCTTTGCCTTTGCAAAGATAATCAATGATTTCTGGGAAGACCTCAGCATTTCTATTAGGCTTTCCTTAGGAAGAGCAGTACAAAATTTGTTCTACACCACTTCTTTCTTCATTTCTGCTGGACAGTTGCTTTCATAGCCTAAATGGTTGCTTGTTTATGGGTTCTAGATCTTGGAATTTCCCAACTATTTTGGTGTGTTTACATAGTGCTCCTCAGCAGCTGGCATGGGGCAGGAATCCAGAGTGTGAACTTGCACGCGTGCACACACACACACACAGATAATCAGTTCATCAGTGTTAGGGCCAAATCACATTCAGTGCTTGGCTCATGACCTGAACTTTTTAAAATGAAATTGGGTTATAATTTTCAGGGGTTTGTCTTTTGATTTTATTCCTCTCAGTGTGGATCAAGGGGCAGACAGCTGTAGAGAGAGGATCATAACTGTTGCTTTTAAGTTTCATTTATCAAAAACACAGTATATTTTCAGAGTGTTTCCTTATTGACTGAAGATAGCTGTAGACATTCTTCATTGGACCAGCTGATCCTTGAGGTCTCTTCCAACCTGACATTCTATGATTCTGTGGTTCTGCATCCTCACATTTCAGAAAGGCAGTGGAAAGAGGTAGATCAGACTTTTTCTGTCAAAGCCTTGTTTACTACAAAAGCCTCAAGCTTTGTTTTAAAATCATTAAAGAGATCTTTAATAAATAAGGTTGTATTTTCAAGTAGTCAGCACAGAGCTGCTCAAGAGGCTTTGCTTAGAACTGGGAGAAACATCTCTGGCTCAGCAGTGGTGTGCTGGGCTTGCATCCCAATGGCTGCACACACTTCTGCTCTCCTTGGAGCTGCTTTAGGATGTTTCAGGTACACTAATTTTGCAGTAGTTCTTGTATTAAATTCCTGTCCGTTAAACAATTTTTTGAAAGGGGAGGAATGGAGAATTGCATAAAAAGAGTTGGCAGCAACCTTCATGTGAGGTGATGCGTGTAGGACTGAGGTGGCCCACATTGTAGTGCAGCTCAAAGGAGAGTAATTACTCTAAAACTGACAAATGGGGAATATTTAAAATACCAGAGTTCTTTTCACAGCGTATGTTACTAAAATAACCAAATGTCATTGTAAAGCAAAGGTAGGTATTCTGGTGTTTCCTAGATTGCTCTTCCATAATGGTGAGTCTCTGGTTAGTAAATTGTGGATGTAAGTGAAAGCTGTAAGAGCCTGCTTCAGCACCTCTTGATGCAACTCAGGGCAACAGTGTTAAACTGCTTCTGAAAGTTATTAGATATCCCCTTACAGTTTTAGTTAGTACAGGTGTTTGCACCTGTAATTTGTATTGCTTACTGCTTTCAATAGTAAGGCTTGGTGTGCAACTACTTTTAAAAAATTAATTTAAGTTATACGGAGTTTAAACTCTTCCTATGATTGTCTTTCTGTAATTGTTGCTTTGGTTTTTGAGGTTTTGTATTTTAAAATTAATTTGGGAATGAAAACTAAAACCTGGCCAGGTCTTGGAAGGTCTTGGCCAGGGTTGGCTTCCTCCATATTGCAGTTTCTTCAGCTGTGCTCCTGCATTTTGTAGTGTGAGTCTCCTCCTGTACCTTTGTGGTCCTCCTGTTGCTCATTACTGCCGATATTGGAGAGAATTAGAGGCTCATCAGTGTAGTATTTCCATGTCAGGGAAGTACCATTTTGGGCTCTGGCACAAGGCTCTATGCAGGGCTCTGAGGGGGTTGGCCTGGAGGGCTCAGTAGGACCAGTGCAACTGGTAGATTTGTCCACACTTCACTAGAAAAGCCTGGAAGGATCAGTCTCCCAAAGCACAGGCCAGTTTTGGAGGTATCTGGCTGGAGCAGACCAGGCCAGAACTGTCAAATCATCCGAGTCTGTTACAGGGTCAGCTTAGTTTGGGAAATGCTTCCATGAATGTTCCAGCCCAATATGCTTCAGTTCACTTGGCAGTATGGCCTTAGGCTGCACAACCAAGGTGGCTTTTGGAGGAAGGCAAACCAGTAGGTATGCTCCAAGACCTTACTTAACATGCTGTGATTTGTCACGGGCTGTTGAAGGACAAAGGCTGTGGATATCTTCAGCATGACTGAGATGATCCCTTCCTGTTGCACAGCGCTGCTTGCTGAGGGAGGCACAGTCTTGTGGTTCTGATGGGTAAACACTTGGGACCTTCCAGTTGAGGCTACAAGGTGCCCCTCCTTATTAAGTGATGTTTTCAAACCAGCTCCTTTGGTTCCTCTTTCAGCCTTGATCCCTCTGGTGAGGACTAGTCATAAGTGACAGGAGAGCATCCACAGGGAGCTAGATCTCAAAGCCCTGGATCTGTCTCTTTCAGCTTCAGTCATTATGCTGAAGGCTCCTGTCTTCCACTGGTTGACAGACAACCTTTGGCATCTCCAAAGGGCAGTTCTTATGGGATTTCTGTGTCCTCCCTGGAAGAGCAAATGTCTCTGCCTATAAGCTATGCTGACACAGACATGATGAGTACACCAGGCTCCACTTTGCTGGACTCGTACTCACGTCCATGGGTTTTCAGAGCAACCGTGAGCATCTCGGCACTTTCAGCCTGAATTCTCTGCTGTGGCACATTCTCCTGGGAATGAAAGAGCAGTAACGGAGCTCGTTTCACCTTTTATTCCTAGAGCACTTAGAGAACAATTATACTAATTCTAATAATGACTAAATTTATACTACTCCACAGAGGGAAGCACAAGGCATGTAATTTCAAAGCTGTTTGACAGGACCATTTTGATGTGTGTATTTTCAGAAGTATGACACAAGTTTCCAAAGCACTTAATGGGGAGAAAAATGTTTAAAGTCATACTCTCAGGTTTTTTGTTTTTAAGAAGCTCAGTACTGTTCAATTCTGTTCATCATTATCCATCAAATAAGTTTGTAACGGGTTTACAGGACTTGCTACTACTGCTTGTTTCTTGATGACATGTTTCTGGTCATCAATTATCAGGATGTATTTGCATGGGAAATAAAGGATACTTCTGTTGTGGGAGGTATTCTCAGTATCATGAAGCAGCACAGCCAACTGTGTTTTAGAATCAAGATTTACTTCTTAATGACAAGGGAAAAACTCATAGTTCTTGGTCTGCATGACAGTGCAGATTGAGATACATTGAGCCGGAAACTGAAATACTACATATGCTTTCATGTTCTCCTTTTCCTACATATCTGACAATAAACATTTAATGATAGAAAAAAATGTATTTGGATTTTAGTATTTTTGACATGCCACAGAGAGAATAATGTCAAGTAATGGCAATTTGTCACTTCCCATATGGAGGCATGTAGAGGAATGTGTTAGAATTCAGTAGCTGGCACATAAGGAGAAAGCAGTTATTTTAATACTGATATCCACTGCTAACAGACCTGAATAACGATTCCACTGGATATGGTATTTCATATACTCAAGGACACGTGTCTAAAAGAGAAAATAAGCTCCCAGTATTAATACAAACCTTGACCTGCTCTTAGGCTGCCCACTTGGTGCTTCATGTATGCTCCTGGTGATTCATTCTGCCTTTCTTGTCCAGAGGTTCAATGATGAGAAAGGAACAGGGAAGTTTTCTCCTTGGAGTCTTGTCACCTTTTGAACTTTGCTATTTACTCAGTGGTTTTTATTGCTCTTTCAGTTCCGTTTGATAGCAGTCTGCTAAAGCTGTGATTGCTGTGGTCAGCTGGGCTGGACATGTGGGTGTAGCTCAAGTGAAAACAAAAGCCTTGGCTTTCAAACGTGATAAGTAAACATGCACTGAGTTTCTACCTTAGTTTCAAAGGAATATAGAAGTGTTTCAGTATTTGTATTAGCAGAAGAAAAAAGGAATCAACAAAAAGGTGACCTAGAAATCGTGAGATTTACAACATTGTTTTTCCTTGGCTTTGCTTTCCTGGTTTTCGAGGAGGTGGTACAACCTGCCAAACCCAAACATTTGGAGGTGAGTGTGAGTTTCATTTAAAGGTACACATGCTTGGGCTTTGGTGGTTATGAAGAGAGATGATGGTGAGAATCTCTATTACAAATTAAGACGTAAGTAGTTGGTCATAGGAAGAGGAAAATTAACTTGGTTGTCTAGGTTGTCTTACTAAGTGCAGTGAAGCTGAGATGATGTTTGCTGGACTATTCTTTGGAGACGTACATGTTGGATGAGCTGCATGAGCTCCAGGCATCATGACAGTGGAGTTTATTTTATCACAGAATGTAAACCAAGTGAATTGCCTTAATAATCTCTGTAAAAAGCAACAATAATATTTTTTTTTAGATGCAGAAGGAGACCCAGGATGTTTATGTACAAGGAGCCAAACCTGTCTTTTGAGTAGTCTGGATCCTTTAAATTATTATACGGTCTTATTCAGGAGTTTCAAATCTCTGCAGGAACAGCAAGCAGTATGCATCTCTCTGTGAAAATAGGGCTTTTACACAGTAAAAATATACTATCTGCTGATAATTCATGGCTTGATAAGAGGCTCATAAGAGGCTAGGTAATTATCCTAACTGCTACGTATTTAAATGTATGGAAAGCATTTATAAGCCA
Organism: Florisuga fusca; assembly: GCA_038090715.1. Lineage (NCBI taxonomy): Eukaryota > Metazoa > Chordata > Aves > Apodiformes > Trochilidae > Florisuga > Florisuga fusca. Next base: position 40,384,833 of record JAAWXA010000003.1, read on the forward strand.
AGCTTACCTGCTATTTATTTCAGTGGTGGTAATAATAGTAATTTCAAAAGTTTCTGAACCTTCATAATTTAAAAGTGGGTGTATGTTGGAAAGAAGTTTTAGTATTAACATTAAGTGCTTTCATGCTTCAATTTAATCACTTACTTTGGGTGGTGCGGGTGGTTTTTTTCTGCTTCAGCTGATGATAGCTTTTCATCATGGGAAATGGACAGAGAAACACTAGAAAAGTAGAACAGTTAAATGTAGATGGTAATAACAACACCCAACTCCTATTGTGTGCCTCTCAACCGTGTATTTGGCTTCAAGCAAAGACTTTGACTATTGCTTTAAGTATAAATGCTCCATTACTCTTTGATCTGTATCAACAGTTTGTTATGATCAAGGCTATTTACCACTTTTGCCAGAGGAAGAGATTTACTGTTGGGCACGTCTGGTTTCCAAAAGAGTGAATGATGTCCTTAGTTTCTGGTTAAGAAAAAGAAAATCTTAAGAATCCTTTTGCATTACCTTTCACTCTCGATTGCTACTTCTTTTTTTTTAGGTAAGTCTGGGCAAGTAATTCATCATAGAGTGTTGCATAGAAACACAGGCATTTATTTGCCTAAAATGAAACCAGGCTATTGGAAAAAAGGGACAGTTCAATGCATCTAACATTCCTTGAGCAGGATTAGTTTCTGCTTTTGTTAGTGATAAAGTATTTCCAATGATTTCAGTAGTAATACCTGGTCGGTCTACTAAATGTGCTTTTCTCCACTCCTAGTTCCAGGATGCAGGCTGAGATGAGTTCTACCAAATTTATCTGGTTACTGAATAGCAATTATTTATCAGCTGATGTACAAACTTAGATTTTTCTTTTTGCCAGTTTCTTTTTCTGGATAGGTTTCTAGTAAATTTTTGTCTAGTCCTAAGTCTGTATCAGTAACAGCTACTGCAGTATGCAAGGGAGAGCACCAAATTAATAACCCATTTGCTGAGGTCTGTCTGCCTCATGACCCAGTGGAACAGGAGACCAGGGAGTGTTTTGTAAGGACAAACAGAGTTGTTTTAATCAGAAAGTGTTTTAAAACATTGAAATTCTCCTACTGTGGTGGCTCTGAAGTCTCCCGTGTGGGGATGCTTAGAGTAAATAAATAATAGATCACACCAGGTAAACGTGATTTAAAGTGCCTGTAACTGTTCCCCAAATGGTGCTAAAATCCTAAATAAGATATGAGCAAGGTGAGCAAGGGGAAAAGTTCACTCCAGACTTTCAAACGTTTTACATAGCACTAGACTGTAAGGACACAGAAGAGAAGCCTGAAGAGTCACGGTGTCTGAAGAAGCCCCCTTGGTTCCTCAGGACCTGCTTATCCAAACATAAGTGACTTCAAAGTATTTGCCTACATGTGTATCTAGTGAGTAAGAAAAAAAGATGTTTTTCCATGTGTGGCTGAGGTAGCTTGACATTTGTAAGTGCTTGCTAGCATGGCTGTGGTTATTTTGTTCAGCTGTTGTCATTTAGTTTAAAAAATTCTGAAGCTTTCAGTTAGAAAAATTTTCAAGTTAGGAAATATTTAAAGGCAGAATAGAGTGAGCATCTACTGCTTTTTGGGGTGTTGTAGCATGGGGGTTTCTGCTTCCTTCACTTCTTTCTGTGATGGCAGTTCAAAGAATGCTTATAGCAGTGATGAACTGGTGTTCCTGGCTAGTGAGGAGTGAATTTCCATCCTTCATCATCTTGGACTGCTTTGAACCTTGGGGGATGTTCCAGGTAGCCAGCTGAGATTTCACCCTGCAGCATCTCTTGTTCTCAAAGTCTTTGTAGGCCATTCAACATGATGAGCATGTGAAGTACTTAGCTAGTACCAGCCTTGTAAAACTGCAAAAAAAAAACCAACAACCCCAACCCAGGCATAAACCTTTGTCTCTGACTCTAGAGTAGTTGTATAGAAGCTGATGAATGTAAAAATGTGAAGGATTATTAGGTAACCCATTTTAAAGTGCTTGCTTTGCCTGAGTAGGGCTGTATAGGGCTTGATAATTAGATGTAGTCAGAACAGTATTGAAATTGATCTCTTGAATTAGTCTAATACCTCCTCACAGCTGATCAGCAACATGACTGCTTTTTTTCCCCTCCTAGTTTTAGGGTATTCAGGTTAGTTCTTAATTTTGTTTTAGAATAATAAATATAATCCATTGGTCTTGCAAGTATTCTTTCAGGTTGAAAATAAATTCAGAGATCTGCTGTGTTTCAGCCAAATAGCCACTCACAGATAGTTGTCATTACTCAAAACCAAAACCAACCAAAACCCCCTGTCTGAATGTTTTGGAGAGCATTTTCAACTTAAGAATAAATGAGGATAGAACTTCACAATTTTCACTTAAGAGCAGATAATTTACTATTCCTGCTGTGAAACAGGTGATAGAATTACTGTGTTTTTTTTGTAAAGTTTTTGAAACGCAGAATTTATTCATGTCTCCAGATTATATTGAGTATACCTCCACATAGCTGAGGCATCCATACGCACACAAAATTTGGCTGGAGGGTCTCTGTTGATTGTGCTGAGCCAGGGGCTGGGCATCTGAAGAAACAGCATCAGCAGTGATGCAACTTTAGTGTTTTTCATCACAAAACAAGAGCTAAGTACCTGACAGAGTCTTTTAAGATTAAGTCCTCTAAGGAGTGATTTTTAAGAAAAGATATATTTTAATGAAAGAATTCTTAGAATTCTTTTTTACTTTACATGTGAACAGGTTACTTCTCATGAGGTTAAAACATGAAAAGCGTTCTTGCAAATCATCTACATTGATTGTGGGAATCACTCCCTAGATTTGTGTCCAGCATCAGTCAGTGATAAATACTGCTCCTGAAACCTCTGTGGCTGTGATTTTTAGTGGTTAGAATGTGTTAGTAATGTTTATTGAATTTCAGCATCCAGAATGATGATGGAGGCAGTTTGTCACATTATTTATGTCAGTGGTGCAAGATCTCTTCAGAAAGATGCAGTGCACATCATACTCTATGCCTGAGCAGAAATTACTGCTTAAAAATATGAGCAGCTTAACCCATCCAGTTCTTGTGGCACAAAATAAATCTAATAAAAGCATTTTATTATATGTGAGATGTAACAAAGTGTGGAAACTGTTTTCATAATTTTACACACTGTAACTAAGCCACGTGTTGGGAATAAATATGTGATTTATACAGGCACAACTTCTTATTATCTCCTAATGAGGACTGTTAAATATATTAGTATGACTCGGGGCTTGACACATGCTATGTATGATGCCAAGTAACCAATTACTTCAGTGCATGATTTCATTATTTCTTGAAAGCCTTGACATGGGTAAGGTCACTATATGTTTCAAATGGTGGTGTGATGCTAGGTTATGAAAAGATGATATAAATAAGAATACTTTGTTAGAGCTTCCTGCTGTGCAGTGTATAATCAGGTGCACTAACTTAAAGAACACTAATGAGGTTTTAAAGACCCATCTGGGTCACATTTAGGAGTCACATAATTCTGTCAAATGCTTTTGCATAGGGCACCTCTGATGCAAGGTAGAATTCAACAGCAGGTAAGAACATTTCAGTTTTATTGTATAGCTTGGTGTGTAAGATACTTCTATATATTTCAGTGGGAATAACCACTGCTTGCAATGTTTTGGTGCTTTGCCAGCCTGTCATTTGATTGTGATTTTTACCATTCATAAAATTAGCCAGGAATGGTGTGAGGCATGGACAGACTGTATTGCTGTATTTTCAGCAATCAAGTAATGACAAAGAAAGAAAAGAAGAGGCTATAAAATTATCATTTGAAGGTCATGTTAAGTGGTAGATCACAGAATCGTGGAATATTAAGGGTTAAAAGGGACCCCTGGAGACCATCTAGCCCAACCCCCATGCCATAGCAGGTTCACCTGAAGTTGGTTGCACAGGATGATGTCGAGGAGGGTTTTGAATGTCTCCAGAGATGGAAATTTCACGAAAGTAAAAAAAGTTTTTCCCTGTGTGTTGGTTGAACCTCCTGTGATTCTGTTTGTGGCCATTGCCCTTTGTCCTTTCAGACAGGCAGGATGTAGATGTTATGTGCTGACCATCCCACTTACCTCTGGAGTAAATTACAGGAAGTGAAATGCTGCTGAAGAATAGATAGTGGCCCACCTAGCTTAAAGAGCCTTTTTGTCAGTGAACTGTCCTAGGGACTTGTGGAATATCAATTCATTCTTGAATGAGAGTCTTGAGACTAGAATCCTGTGGTTTAGAGCTGTTCTAACTTTCATGTGCGTGGAGTATATTGTGCTGAAAGACACAGGATTATTAAAAGTGGCTTTTTTTCTTTTAGAGCAATGTACTGTCTACATTGTATACTTCCTCTAACAATAGTCAATAGCAGATAGATGCTTAAGGAAAGGATGTAGCAAGGTTGTGTGTGAGTGATGATACTGCCCTGGTAGATGTTCTGTGGGTGCTGAGAATGCTGGCTCATGTCCTTGTTCTCTTCAATGCTTGAAAGGTCCTGGAGACCATGGGAGAGAGATTCCTGATGACTAGAAGAAAGAAAATGGTGCACGGTAGATAAATCTAAAAGGGTGGTCTACGACACTCTAGACCAGTCCACCTTTTGATGGTCCATGGAAAAATCATAGAATCCTCTAGAAACAAACTGGTCAGATGTATGGGCTCAGGGGGTCTTGGTCAGTTGGTAGTTGGAGAACAAAAAAACCCAGTTCGGGTGTGTTGTGAGGAAAACATTTTTTTACTCTTTTGGGGCTGTCTCCCAGTAGAGCAGGGTACCCAGGTAGGTTATTTCATCTCAGTTTTTTGATCTTGCGAAGACCTTACTGGATGTAATCCTGAGAAATCTGATCTCATTTCTGAACTGCACCTGCTTTGAGCAGGTGGTTTGACTGGAGGCCTCCTGAGGTACTTCCCGTGTGAATTATTCTAGGATCCTAGGAAAAAAACCAACCTAACATTGGTGAAAGCATGATTCCAAAATTTTTCCAGGGTTCCATGCTGTAAAATTATGTGTTATGAATTAATTATTCATTTATCTTGTCTTTCCCCTAGACACACACATTTTGTTAAAAACCTTTAATATACATGCTCAGTTTGGTTGTATTTAACAAATTTGATATCTCTGAATGTTAAAGTTGCTCACATAAAAGCTCAAAGTATCTGTTAATGCAGTGCTGTATGTGCTACTGATAGATTGCTTTTTCTGATGTTTTTTCTGTAATTTTTATGGCTATACCTGTAGTTACTTTTAAAAAAACCAACTCCTTAATCTTGAAGTTATGCAGTTATTTTAAGTATTGGCAGTAGTTTTGTTCATGTGCAGTACACTTATTTTTTTAACTATGTTTGACAAATTGCACCTAATCTGAGAATCTGTGGGAAATGTGTGTTAGAGACATTTGAAAGTTGTTTATTAGAAATCCTTAACACTTAATTAGAATTGCAGATCCTAGTTCCGCAATAATTTATTGCTTCAGGGATCTAATTCGACAGTTTTGTACATAAGCATTTTGGTCATCGTGTCTTAGGTAAAAAAGTACCTCATGAGCAATCAGGTATCGGCTTTTAGATAAAAGTTAGGTAAAGAAGTTTGAGAGAGGTATGTTATTTTAGACAGTTTTTTCCCACAGATTTGGTGGATACTTACAGATTCTCATTTATTAATTAAGGGGCTTTATATTTCATTCGCTAAGTGAAAAAAATTCAGTTTCTTCACTGTGTTTTTTGAGCTGTACCAAGTGCTACTTGCCAGCCTTAATATTAATATAATCCCAGGCATTTGCACTCAAGTGTGTGGGGACCAGGAAACCTCAGCCTGATGTTAAATAGAACAGAGATCGAGTTGCGACAGGATGTTAAACTTTTACAGTTGGGAATTTCGTCAGAGCATGCACCTTTTCTTTGAAATGTCTGAATAAGCAGATTGTTATCACGTATAAAGCAATTACCTTTCTTCCATACACATGTAAGGTGCTGTGCAAAAGGTATGGTGAGAGGTGGTGGAGTGATACTTGAGCTTCTTGCAAATAGTCTGACTTTTTCACATGAATGTGCAATCATTCAGCTTTATTGAGTTATTCCTTTGTTATATTGGCACATGCATGAATCAGACACTCTTTACAAATGGTTTTGCAAACACCAAGAGTCTGGCAGTGGTTCTGCTCTGGTGGAGCTCCTGGGTGAAGGTTGTGGTTACATTTCTTCCTAGCAGCTGGAAAAGGGTTGTGCAAAGAATATTTCTGGTGTCGTTGCTTAATGATTGTCGTATCTATGACTTTGTATGTGATCTGTGTCAGACAGTTTCTGAGGTCCTGTGAGAACTGACTGCTCCTTGCAGGTGTGTCTGATGATATCTGGTGTTGGAGGGTGCACCTGCAGACGAGCATGTTCTCCTTCTCTCGAGGCTCCATCCCTGTAGCTGGCAGTGCAACAAGCTGAGCTGGAAATGAGCAGCCAGTTTCTGGGATCAAGGGTGTCATATACTTCTATATGTTTAATAATAAAAACAATTTAAAAATTTGGTTGTGAACAAAAAATCTGAAATAAAAATAATGCTTAATTAAATTTCCTGAATTTTAGAAGTCAAAATTTAACGTGGAGCTAGAACTCTGGCCTATTAGTTCTGCCTATATGTTCAAGCTCTCAGTAAGTGATAAACACTTTTGCTGACTAAGAGCAATACCAGCTGCTTAACATTACTCTGTCCCAGCTGCTAGAAGACAGCTAGGCATATGTAATTGTCCCTTACCTTATATGCCATTACCTTACTTCGAAGATAAGAGTTTGTTATGTCTGTGATTTTTCGGAAGCCGGCTCTTGGCACTGACAATCAGTTTGTCACCATATTTTATCAAGGGAGGGAGGGAACATGGCGCTTAGAGAAGTGTCTTGGGTTGGTGTTTTGGAAGCAGGGGGCTACAGGGGTGGCTCCTGTGAGAAGTTGCTGGAATCTCCCCCGTTTCTAATCCCTTCCCTGCCTCTGCCCAAAGTTGAGCAGGGGCTGGATGAGCCTCTGCAAGTAACATATTCAAGAAAGGGAAAAGGAAACTGTAAAAATATGAGAACTTGTAGACCAGAGTAGAGGATGAAATGAGAGGGAAATGCCAGAGAGTTCAGTGAAGAAGGAGAGGGAAAGGTTCCCGAGCAGAGATTTCCCCGCAGCCTGTGGTGAGATGGCAGCTGTGCCCCTGCAGCCCATGGGGGAGCGCGGTGGGGCAGTCCCTGAAGGAGCAGGGTGGGGAAAATGTGGATTTGTAGCTCCTGAAGGATCACAGTGAGCAAACGTGGATCTGCATCCATGCAGGACCCCGTGTGGGAGGAGGTGACTGTTCCCGCAGCAGCCGTGACTCTGTGTGCAGCCCAGGCCGGAGCAGTCTGTGCCTGAGGGACTGCACCTGTGGGAGGGACTCATGTCGGAGGGGTTCCTGAAGGACTCTCTGCCATGGGAGGGACCCCGCCTTGGAGCAGGGGAAGAATGTGAGGAGTCCTCCCCCTGAGGAGGAAGGAGCGGCAGAAACAACCGTGTGGGGAACTGACCCTAAACCCCCCCTGCCCCTCCCCTGTGCCCTGAGGGGGAGGCAGCAGGGAAGATGAAAGCTCCTTTCACCTGGGGAGAAGGGTGGGGGAGAAGGTATTAAGATCTGTTCATGTTTTCACTTTCTCCTTGTAGATTAAATTAGTTCTTTCTTCCCAAGTTGAGATTCTCTGGTTTTGCCTGTTGCCGTAATTGGGGAATGCAAACCCTATCCATGTCTTGATAAATGAACCTTTGGGTGGATTTTCTCCTCCCTGTCCCACAAGGGTTCGGGGGTGAGCAAGTGGAGTCCCGGCTGGTTCCGGCTGGGCCTAAACCGTGACAAAAAACAACAGGTTTCTTCCTGAGCTAAGGGGATGAGGATGTTCTGCTGGACGTTGGTGCTCCAGTGGGTCATACAGTGTTGCTGGTATCATTGGCATTCTTTGAAACCCAGGATAGGAAGGGCCAGTGTAATTTATGGAGGAAGTGATGATATCCAGGCTTAGGATGTGGTTCTTTCACTGCTCCCTCTACATATCAGATCCCTTTATTGCTGCAGAGCTGAGGGTGCTGTTTGCTTTGAGGTCGTGATCCCTTTGGGCTATGGGGAGTGTTGGAGACAAGCAGACCTAGCAGATGCCATCTTGCCTTCTTTGCAAAGAGTAGCCATATTTGGCTGCTTGGCCCGCCACACATCTCTGGCAAAAATTTTGGATTAAACTGTGGCTGCTACTCCGTGCTAAATGCTTTCTTTATTCTCCAGCATGCAAGGCCCGTGTTGTATCTGTCTTCATGGAAGAAGACTTGTCACACTGGGAGGTGGGGAGAAAGAGTGTCAGCCAGCTCCCCATGCTTTCAGCAGCTCATTTTTTGTGCCAGAGCAGGTAACAGAAGAATTCAGAATAAAATTTCAGTCACTGTGTGTTAGCTGGTAAGCTCCTTGGTAGTACCATTCAAAGCTCTTTGCTCAGCAAATACGAAATTGTTACAAGTAGACATTTAACAGATACAGAAAGATTTTGTCAGAAGGTAGAATTATTCTCCTGACAGTCTATTGATGTCTCCTACTCCTGGCATGAGGAGTTAATTAAAAAACATGTGACCTGAGACTTTCTGGTTATCTAAACTTTTGTTTCAGTTTCAGTAAAGGCAAAGACAGGAGACCTCTTCAATGAAAAACAGACCAGAAACTGTTCTCACAACTCTTCATATAATTCTTTTTCTCAAGCCTACCTAATTGTAAAGGTGACCTTTAAGTAGTACACATTTTAGAAAATTTAATCAAGTTATTTGTATGATTAATAACATTCTGTTTCCCATTGAAATTATTTTTTGGGGTGACACACTGGTAATGTTTGGTTTTAATTTTTCAATATCTTCTCCAAAGATATCTTGTGTTCTCAAGATTGTAGAAAACTACTTTGTATAGGTAATAGTTCTTTAAAAGCACCTGACTTGAAAGTATGGTCTAGGAAAAGTGACAACCTAGGCCAATTAGTAGGGTGGGGTTTTTTTGTGAAAAAAAATTAATTTCCACTTCATAGCAGTTTATGCTGCTTGTCTTTGCTTTAAAAAACACAAAACTACCAAGAGTTTAATTCACTGTTGTGCACCATTAAGTGTTACGGAAAGGATTTTTTAATTAACTCTAGTGTAAAGATAAATGCAGTACATGCCTTTTCCAAACTTATCATTTTTTAAGTATATGAAGTACACCTCTCCTAAATAATGGCGCTTTCTTATTTTGTGGCTCTCTTTTTTTATTTTTAAGGAGGATGGGGAGGAAGGGTGGTTTTTGGTGTGTTTTGTTTGTTTGTCTGTTTGTTTTGTCTAACAGGACTTTTAACATGTAAGGTAAAGAAAATCCAGAAACACTTAATAAATCCACTGATATTCACAAAAATCTGATTAAATATTTTGTGAATGTTGTATTAGAAGGGAAACAATGAAGTCATTAATGTTGATAAAAATTAAATGTATGGCTCTGGTGTAATTACTGTTACTTGTAACATACTGTGTCTGAATTACTTACAGGAGTGATCCATAATTCTTTGTAGAGACCTCTAAAAGTGGCAGGAGAGCAGAGCTGATGTAAAGGGATTTTAAGCAGTCTAAGCTGTCAGGGTTTCCTGCTGAGTCTGAGAAATAGCAGATTGGCCTCTAGTTGCCAGTGCATTTGACACTCCTCTGTCACCTGGAAGCTGACCACATCCATTTGGTTTTATATATACTTGTAAAACTAATTTAAAAGCAACCAAACAAAAAAAGACTTAAGAAGCAACACATGATCTTGGTTCTCTTCAGTGGGTATAGTTTTGACTTCAGGTTTTTTCCTGGTGACAGATTTGTAAAAATATATAGCAAATTAAAACATAGCTACATCCATGGGGATTTGGCTGCTTAACTTTTGGAAACCTGCTGTCTGCAAAATTAGTATGGTTTTCTTGTTGTTGTTTTTGGGGTTTGTGTTTTTTGTTTTTGCTTTGTTTTGTTTTTTGTTTTGGTGGTGTGTTGTGTTTTTTTGTTTGTTTTTGTTTCCTAAGGGGTCTAGGCACTGGAATAGAAACTGAAGAAGCTTGTGTAGCATGTGTCTGTCTTTGTCCTGGTAGCAGCAGGATGCAGCTGGACATGGTCTGGTACATCAGATGAGGATCTCAGCAGGACAAGGAGAGCTAAAGGCCAAAAATTGCACGTGCTTCTCAAGCACTGACAGCATCAAGTCCGAGCTGCTGTTGGGGTCTGGGCTTTACCTGCTATGCTTGGTTGTAAGAATAGACCAAGCTCAGAAGCCTTCCTGGAGGGCTTAGAGCTATAATGCCTCCATTATCACATGGATGCCATACAGATGCCTCTCTCTGATAAGTATACCTATGCCTAGACTGCCTTTCTCCCACAGCCTCCTGCAACACGAGATGGTGTATGGAATTTCATGCACTGCATTCAGGTCCACCCCGATGTCTCTCCAGTGTGAACAAGCAGACCAGAGAGAGGTTTGTAGATCAGTGAGAACTAACCTTGTGCTTAACTTCAGTTAATTATTCTTCACAGTCATGTGCTGTGCTGCAGTCCCAGCATATTTCCTGAAGTCCATTGCTGTGGTGCTTTAAGCTTTCCTTTTTTAGATAGGGCATAAAGGCAGCTTGGATGTCTCTATTGTTCACACAGGCTTCTGCAAACTCTGCATTCACTTCTCTCTAGAGGAATTTCATTTTCAATTGGAACAAAATCAAATCAGCCTCACACAGTTCCACATAAAAACAGTATGAAGTTTAAAGCTTCACTTTACGTTTTCACAAGGAACTGTTTTGTTTTTCCTCGAAGTATAAATATATCCAAATGATTCATTTATAGTGAATGTGACCGGAAATTCAGGTTTAGAGTGAAGTACAGAACTACCAGAGTCTCTGATTTCATTATGAACATGTTATACAGCTATAGACATAATTACATATGATGAAGGTCTTTTGGCAGGACGTGGGCTGTTAACCCTGATTCTTTGTCAGAACTCTCGGTTGAGTGATTATTTTCTAGCCACATAAATATACTTCCATTTTATATGGCACAAGTTGTTTTCTTAACTTTTGGGGATTAACTGCTCTTATACATTCTGTGGAAGTGTTAACTGGTGGGCTTCACTGTAAAAATAACTAAAATAATTTAAGTGATGCAGTCCTGTGCAAAGTGCTCTAGGTAAGTGATCCTGTTTTAGTGGGAGAATTGGACTAGATGATCTCTAGAGGTCCCTTCCAACTCTGATAATTCTGTGATTCTGTGTGATTAACAAATCTCTTTGGTATGGAAAGAACTTCTTTGGAAATGAAGGACTTCAAGAGACTGAGGTAGTAGACAACTGAGTGATTCTTTCTGGTGAGAATTTGGAAGGAAGGCATTCTCCTTGGCTTCCTCTTCCTCTAGAGATAGTTATATTTGAGAAGAGATGGTAATCTTTCATTCTTCTATTACCCCTTGAAACAAGGAGAAAAAAAAAAAAACAATTTCAAACTTTGGAAATCTTACCTAGTCATATCCTTAAAAGAACCTGTCCTATCTTAAAAAGCTTTGCCCTGAGTGGATCACTTCAGATTGTTTTGCCCTGAGGTGTTAAGCAGTCTGTTGTTTTCACTGATGGATAACATCAGTATAGTAATACTGAATAATGATAATAATATGAATTTAGGTATTAATGTTCAGAAAAGTCAGCAAGGTACTCATCTCTAGGGTCTGTAAGTGACATAGGCTATTGTGTGGTTAGTTCAGTGATGTTTCTGAGATGTCTGTACAAAATCAGAAAACTTAAAAATTTGTTAAAAAATTATGCTTCTGAGCTACCAAGGACACTGTTTCCACAAACACTGCTCAGACTTTTGGAGCCATCAAATGAGAATATAATGATGAATTAAGAAATTACTGCATATGCAGAAAATCTTTGTAAAAGTAACTAGAAGTTGGGGCAGTTTAAGTTGGAATTCATAGGTTTGAGACAGAAAGCCTGCTTAAGCAGGGCTGTTCTTTGCTCTTCTTAGCTATACACTCCCTTTCAATTTAAAACTTTGCTCTAGCTTGAATTCTGGAGATTGTTCTTCCCCAAACTGACTTCTCAAAGTGTAGTTGTGTGTCATGTTAGAAGTTTCTACAGAAAAGTAAAGGAAAAGTTAGAATGAAGTTGGGCCAGGTAAGAAGAGAAGGGTGGGGGGAGGCATTTTAGGTTTTTTCTTTGTTTCTTAGCATCTGACTCAGTTTTAATTAGCAATATGTTAAATTAATTTTCCCCGAATCAAGACTGTTTTGCTTGTGATGATACCTTGTAATTGATCTCCCTGTCTTTATCTCATCCCATGACCTTTTCCATTTTACTTTCTTTCCCTGTCCTGTTGAGGAGGAAGAGTGTGAGAGCAGCTGGGTGGGTGTCTGGCAGCCAGCTGATGTCAGCCCACCAGAATTACAAAACATTGAATTGTCAGTTGAATATTTTGGATGTCACCGAAAAGTTCAGAACCAGCAGTGGCTTTGTCTTGCCAATGTGCAGCTTTTCTGTATCAGTGGGTAAGCCCATTTCCTTCAGTGGTGGCAGAACTATTATCATCCACATTGCATCTGTTACTTCTCTTGAGTTGATGAGGTGAAACAAGGAGGAGACTGTCTTGCACGAGAAGGTAAATGTTGATCCATACAGAAGGTGTGAGCTCTGGATTCTCTGTGCTTTGAAGCCTGAGCTCAGTGCTTTGTTCCTAGGCTTTTGTGGAGTTTGTGCCTGTCACAGTCTGGCCAGATCTGGGAGAGCATTGTTTCATTTCTGGTGCTTTAGTACTGAGCAGCTAAATATGGAAATCTTGGAGTGGGAGAGACGATTGTGGTGTAGGATGGAGATGTGCAGTTTCAGTCATCTTGCTCTTAGAAGAACTTAGGGAAGAGTTTTAGGGGTGTCTTTGGTGGTGTCTCAGGACAGGAGGTTGGTTGTGGCACCTGCTCCCCTGCTGTTTCAGATTTACAGATAAATTCTCAAGTGTGTGGCTTGGCCAAATTAAAAACTTGGCTACAAAGCCACAGCCATTTTCATGGATGGAGCCAGATTTCATAGTAGTGTAATCCATAAAATTCAATAAGCACTACAGGGTGCTGGTGCAATGCGTACCAGAATGAGATACCAGGTTTTTTTGTTTTGTTTTGTCTTCCTTTAAAGTATTTGAAGATAATTCAATTTAAACTTGCAACACTCATCTGCATGAAGAAAATGCCAGCTGCAGTTGTAAGCAGTGTTGTACTGAAAACATGAGCCTTTTAGGAGAAGGGAGAGTCTTGTTATCAGACTGATTGCCATAGCTCTTCAGAAAAAGAGCTTGTAAGCCCCAAAGCTTATATGTCTCTAATAGCAGTTGCTCATATGTGCTTGGGCATGGTTTGTGTTTTTAATTAGTCTTTCAAGGGAATAAATGTCCAAAAGTGATTAGTGAAAGCCTCCATCAAGTGGCACCAAGAAAGCAGAGGTTGATCTCCTTTAGGTTGAGTTAGTTTATTGATTCCAGAAAACAGATGTTTTGGTAAGGTCATGCAATGTTTGGCTTGATTATGTACCCAGTTTAGGACATGCATCTGCTGTATGTTTTATCTGAGTGGGATGACTGGAGTGTCTACCAGGTGGGTTGTAGGAGAATAGAGAAGGAAGGGCTCTCACGTGAATTCAGGTCACCTTCACCTGGGCAGTGTTGGGAACTGGAAGTTAGCAGCCACAGTCAATGGAATGAGTTGAATGAGCCAGGAAGGGGACTGCAGCCTGCAAAATGTATTGATTCAATACATCACATCAGCAGTCCCTGCTGGTGGGTCTCCTGAGTGCCATCAATTAATGTGGGTGCTCGAGCAGCTTGGCCTCACTCGGCTGTGGCTGCTCCATCTGCCTGGCTGACCAGGGAGGCTCCCAGGGGAGCCACATTAGCATGCCCAGCCCCTCTGGGGCTCAGTCAAGCCCCTTTGCCTTAGATGACTGCCCACCATATGAAAACCTCAGCAATTACATCCTGTTTGCTGAATGGCTTTGGAGGTACTGTAGTTCAAAAGCTGGTTCTGGCAGGTGAGTGCAGTTTGGGATGGATCAGCTTTCTGGGTGCCTTTTGGGCTGAACATGTCATCCATATGTATGGCACACAGACTGGACCGACTTGGCCATCACCAGGCAGTAGCTGCCCACCCCCAAGGATGTGTCACGCAGTGTCCTTCCAGTTATAAATGCAGAAGGGATCAAATAGTGGTAGAGTCTACTTCTGTGATTATTGCTACTCTGAATTATAAATGACCCAAACGCCAGAGCTATTCACTGCATTCACTCATCACACCAGCACTCAAAAGGCAGAGTGCTGCTTCAAGAAACACGATTTTAGGGAACAAAAGGGAAAGCGAGAGCTATGGAAATTTAGTTAAATGTAAATGTGTTAAATGGTACATGAACTAGTCAGGTTTTCATGATTTATCAGTTTTAAACTTCAAAGGCTCTGGTTAGCTTGCATTTTTAAAACTAATGAGTTTATCACAGCCAGTGGGGAAAAATGGTTCAAGTATATCAGCTGTAAATTGGTACAAAGCACTAAAAGGGACATTAGCCTCTAATCAGATTCTAACAGTTCATTAAACCTGCCTTTCCTCAGCGGTGCTTTGTCTTCCCCCCCCTCCTCCTGCCCGTGCCTCCCGCACAAGCCAGCCTTGTCCCTTCGTTCGGGTGGGTAAGACCTCCTCAGGGACACGAAGCAATATCAGCTCATCCTTCTTTGTCTACAAGCTGAACAGCCTAAGGGATGCTTGATGATGGTACATTCCTGATCTTGCTGTAAAACTCAACTGTGCTGCGTGTAAATCAAGAAGGGAGAGGGACCTCTCTGCTTAAAAGAACAGACACTAAGGGAGCAAAGAATGCCAGGCTGGCTCCTGCTCTTGCTCCACCCAAACCACATCCAAAGCACTGGAGCTGCCTGACACCCAAGATCTGCTTCTCATAAGTAAACAGTGCACCATCCTTGCTGGGAAGAGGGATGTAAAGCTTGGAAAAATTTCAGCTGGAGTCCCTCCTGCCCTTTTCCATGCCTGTGCCTCAAACACCGAATAAAAACAAAGGTGCACAAAAAAATTATTGAGAAGACAATGGAAGATTATCTTTTCCTTCCTCCTCTTGTGTCAAGTTGAAAATACAGTAGATAAACAGCAGTAGCATAGAATGGTCTGGGACATCTCAACAGCTTGGCCTGTCCTCATTCACATGTTTGAGCAGGGAAGTGTTCTGCTGCAAGTTTTGATCTGATATAACTTAAGCATGTAGAGCTTTTTATGAACTACTGAAGTCTACATTGTAAGGAGGAAGATAGAGATTGCATTTGCTTATCTGCTTTGCCATCAAGTTCCTGCCTGCCCTGTGGTATCACACTGCAGCCTGTGCTGTAATACATGGGGTTCAAAGTGAGGGCGACTGGGATTTTAAGCAGGTCATTTGCCTTGCCTGTGGCACTGTGTTGGAGCACAGGCACATCAGTTTCCCTGCTTTTCAGCATTTTATTTAAATGACAATAAATAAGTGTACAGAAATAAACAGTTGCTTCAATATTTATATCTCTGAAAATGAAGATCCTGGGATCGAGGTTCATTAATTGGGAAAAAAATAATATTTAATGTAATTTAAAGATTTAAAAAGTATTGTGGAGGCTTCATCAGGACAGACTATTTTTCTCAAAATTCCCCTGAAGCAGCCATGATAAGAAACAGGACTATGTGCATACTCCTAATGAGTAACAGCACCATGCGATACCAAACAAATCCACTTCCCGTGAAACACAGGGAAAGCATTTTTTTCCATTACAGTGTGGTAATTGAGGACTACCAGGTAATGGTTAGGATGGAAGTGAGTTTCCAGTCTTGAGTGCTGCCTTCTAGATGGGGTTGCAGCTAAAATAAGTGGCTATGAATGATCATACTGTGGTATGTAAGTGGTACATGCTGTAGTTTCAGCATTAGGAAAATAGCGGTGACGTTTTTGTATTTCTGTACTGGTGACCAAGGTGTCTGGATCTGTAAGGTCAGATTCTAGCTTGAGGGATAAAATGTCTTTTATTCTCTACGTGTTGTCCAAACTAAATGGCAGCTGAAGGGACTAGCTTTCAAACACCAGCCTTGAGCCTTGGCTGGGATGGAAAATTGACTCAAGTTGAGGCATGTTGAACTCAGTTGACCTGAAGGCACAAGAGATTGTTTTGCATGTCAACATAAAGTGCTCCAGCAACAGTGGAATGAGACACTCAGAGAAGGGATGTTGATTCAGGGAAGCACAGTTCTGCAAATCTTACTTCAGATTGAAGCTGTCATCGTATCTTGCCCATTGTTACAAGGGCAATACACGTGTTTATTACTCCATTTTATTTTTTTTGTGTCAGAACTGAGTGTGTAGAGAATTTCTCATGGAGCTGATACGTGTTAATTTATGGTGTGTGTACATGTGCCTTCACTATAACTTCTTTGAATTCAAGTGAATGATTTCCCTATGTAATACAGAAGTACAGATATTCTGATTGAAATGAAATATATCTAAGTATACTGCCAAAAAAAATTAAACTATTTTACATCACTACTCTCCTTTTCATCTCTAAAGCAAAGAATTTATCTATGTGCATCTGTGTAATTAATTTCAAATTAAAAACAGTAATTGGAGATGATTTTCCCTTGTTGCTGATGAAGATTTAGTTCTCTTTTAAGGATAATGGAAAGTATAATTTACAATAAAACAGGAGTAACTTGGTAACTACTTCTTGAAATTGATATTACATCTTCATTAACTTTATTTCCACTAAAAGAAACTTCTGTGATATCATAGAGCTAAATCATTGAATTAAACCAAGTGTTCTTAATAATGTTTTTATTAACTTTGTCCTTTTTTGCCTTAGGACATCAGCTCCTTTGAGAACAGAATGTTAATGCTGGATGGGATGCCGGCAGTCAGAGTCAAAACAGAGCTGCTGGAATCTGAGCAAGGGGTAAGCAGAGATTTCTGTCCAGCCTCACTCTGCAGCACAATGATCACCCTTCCTTAGCTTCTCTGTGGGTTGCTGTCCCCCTGTTGTATTGTCATTTCTTTCCTCTGTTTTTCTTCCTTTCTAACTGCTGTTTGGAGCTAATTTTCTTGGGAGACATGCTGGTGAGTATCTAGCCTTACCTGCAGTGAGCACAAGAGAAAATACTGTGTAAGACTTAGTGAAGTTACCTGGGATAGGTGAGATGGTGGTATAATTTTAGGAATATAGAATAAGGTGCAGTTTAAAATAAAAAAAACAAACAAAAAACAACAACACAAACAAACAAACAAAAAATCCAGAAAATTACAATGGATTATGGTAAAGAAAGTAAATCCTTATGTCTGAGAAGCCCGTATGTATCTTTGCTGTTGTGTCCTCTTGGGATATATGCTTGTCCTACTCCATTTTCTGTCTGTCTAAATCTGCTCCCTTTCTGGTGGAATACACTTATTTATCACGATGGTAGGAGGGATGGAAGCTTTGGATGGTTAAAGCTGGGCTCATGATGACTGCTGAATAAAGAACAGAGATCATGAATGAGATTTTGAATTTTTTGCAGGACAAGTGTTTGACATTGGAGTGGTAGATTATAGGAAAATGAAAGACTGCATTTTTGGACATATTAAGGGTATTTTCTTCTGTATGTGATGATAATAATTATGTCAGAGATTGTAGATTACTATGAGGACATCCATATTTAGTGCATTTTGTGTTACCATGAATCTTAAATTTCTTGTTTGCTCTCACGTTATCCCAAGGAATCCAAGCCACCTTACTATGAAGACAGATGCTCTCAACAAGCAGAAAGCATGTTAGAAGCAGCAATGCCATTGCCATGTAGGGATGGGCTTTTGCCTCCTTCTGTGAGTTGGCTTTTTTCCTTTCTTCTATTTTCTCAATTATTTAATTGAGAATTTAAATTATATAAAAGAGAGGGAATTAACTTTCAGGATGATTTAATTTGGAAAGCTTACAAGGAGATAACAGTTATTCAGGGTGTTTTTGAGGCTTTCAGTTTGGGAAAGAAAACAACCTTTATATTTAATGGAATTGTTGCTCATCTCCCTGCTACCTTGAGAGCAAGTGGCCTCAGACAGTCATCCAATACAGCATAGTTTGAGGGAACTTGAGAGTTGGGCTGTTGAATGAGCCACAGTGATGAAAAAGCAGATCCATTAAAGGTAAATTTAAATACCTTCTGGATGCTTTTCATTATATCTTTTTAGGTAGCATAAACCTTTCTTTGTGTAGTTCAGAAGACAAATGTTTTCTTGATACTTGCTTTTGTCTGGTTTAAAGCAAGTTCTATGTATGATGCTTATTGCTGGGTCATTTATGAAGAACACTTCCTTCAGAAAAGTGTGACTGGATTCTGGAAGACCTACTTGGTGTCTTAGGAACTTGAAGGAAATGAACAATTCATGTAGTTTTTTAATTTCCTTAGGGCTTCTTAAATAAAATTTTACAGACTTCTGTGTAAGCAGAAAATGATGTCATCTTATTTTACAGTGACTGAACTGTTAGACAAAGTGCTTGGTTTGATTTGGGATTTTATGTGCTTTGGTAGTAATTAAGTAGTGTCTGGTCAAGAATATCTGGCACCTTTATTACTCTTCATTAGGGAACAATCAATAAATACAAAATGAATTCTCCAGTTCACTAACAGAGGAGTTAGCCATTAGGATGGCAATTTTCCAGCAAACAGCTTAAACTCTGAAGTGGAAGGTGGTTGAGACAGATGTTTAGCATGTGCTTCAGAGACAGTTTTGAATATTTAGATGTTGGTAGACATAACAGGGACAAATGCTGGAAGGATGATTTCAGTGATTACTGAAAATAACCTGTGGAGATGTTTGGGAGGTTGAATATCATAACTGGGAATCATGGGGTGGGAACTAAAATGTGATCCGAGTAGAATGAGTTTGAAATAGCTGTGTCTGTCTGTGTTATTGTAGTGCCCAAGTTCCTAGAGTTGCATCTCCATCACAGCCTATTCCTCTAAAGGGAAATGTCATTTATACTTGGAAAATTTGCAAACAAAGACAGCATTCAGTGTCTTTGGAAGACAGCAGCTAAAGTTCCAGCACTAAATTTGCCGAAACAAGACCAGACAAACTTTTCCAAAACCTGTAGAAAGACAGCTGTATTTTTTGCTCTTCCTGCGTGATACCTGCTGTTGGCTCTAAGTTTGCTGCCAGGGCAAAAGTGAGACTTGGTTTAAGGCTTCTGAAAAGAAAGTTTCATCTGTGTATAGTGGATCCTGAAGGTGCTGTCAGTTGTGGAGTGAAGGTGATAAGGGTCTAGAGTGCCAGAGGCCCTCACCCGAGGAGGCAAGTGCTGAGTGATCAGACCAGAGAGCACTGAGTTGCCATGCCTCACTAGTGGGGCTTTGGAGGAGCTGGAATAATATCTTCTGGTCTTTTGTCTGAGAAGAGCTCAGGGAACACTTTGAACTGTCTTCTGTTGAAGTCTGAACTCGTATGTCAAGTAAGTATCATCTTGATATTGAATCTGATGATGATGAAGAAGAACCTCCCACAGCTGTGCTAGCAGTTACACACACATAATTTTTTGGTCTGAAAGTACCTACCATCAGCTTCTAGCTCTTTCCAGTGGCAACAGATAATTTTTCTCGTGGTGCTGTGTGTTGATCTTGCTCAGTAGCCTTTCCAGGGCCAGGCCATACAACGTGTGGTGAGGCAAGGGGAGATGCTCCTCAGGTTGCTGTTTTACAGTGTGGGAGGCTACCACGTGTGGTAGCTCAGCAAGCCCAGTGTTGGTGGGTCCTCTGTATTAATGGTGATGGGTGTTTACAAGGCAGGTACAGCAAAGCTTCATTGAAATTAAGATCAAATTAGTTGTGGGCTCTAAGGATATGTGCCTACTTCTTGTAGAGATATTGAGTGCTTTTCTGCAAGCTACATGAATATATTGCTCAGAGAAGGCATTTTCTTAGTAGTTCTTCCTTGATTATCTGCCCCTTGTGGTTCATGACCCCCTAAGTAGGATTCACAGAAAGGACCTTGTTGAGGGAATGTGGATTTTGTTAGCCATGCATGCATGCAGTGCTGTCTAGTCCTTCCCACTGTCCTGGCTCTTGCAGTGTTGTCCTGATGAGGGAGAAGCCAGGAGAGCAGAGTCTGATCATACCCTGGGCAGGTGTTGTGTGGAAGCAAACATCTATGCTTGAAGACATGGAAAGCTGGTGCTGGCTCAAATCCTGGTTGGGTGCCTCATCACTTTTGTGTTCCCCTGCTGTAGGGGAGACAGAGGTGTGGAGATGTTCTCAGGTATGTTTTGGTGCCAGCACTGAATTACATGCAAAGAGCAGTGGGGGAGGCAGAAGAACCCCCCTGACTGGGTGGCTCTAAGACCATAAGGAGATGAGCAAAATGCCCACATCCCTGCTTCAAATGGAATTATTATAATGCTTTGTGTGTGATGCTGCCTTGGTGCATTACTTCAGTAGATGACATGATCACAGCGTTTGAGTCATTTTTTACTCCACAGTTTCAATTTATTTAATAATTTGATGAGTTTAATGATTAAACAATGAGTGTTTACCCTAGGACTTCATTAAAAGGCTTTTTTTTAAATGCCTTGGAGTTTGTGAACCAGTAACCCACCAAATGCTTGACTTGAGCAGTAGAAAATACCACTGCTTAGCAACCATGGTAAAGTCAACAATGATTACTGCTATAACTTGACAAATTAGAAATAAAAAGGTCAAAAAGAAGTAACCTACTTTTGCACCTTTTATACCTTTACATCCATTCCACCAAAATGGAAACACAAAAGAAAGGGGGAAGAAAAAGTAAGATTTTATGCCAACAGCTTTTAACCTTAAAGTGATTCTTCACTTGCCTTACATGGCATATGGCTACCATAGGCACCATCTGGCCATGTGCATTTAATTCATCAGAAATTCATCTTTCCTTTGCTACTGAGGGTAATGTGGTCTTCACCTGGTGTTGTCTCCTTATTACCTGTGGTGGCAGTAGTTGCAGTCACCCATGATATAAATGAGAACCTTAAAAGAGCAAATCCATGAGCCAGGGCTACCATTTTCTTCTGCATTTGGATAGCAAGCCAGGCAGTCAATCCATTATATTTCTGTGTTGCTTTTGGTTTTCCTATTGGAGACCTTTCTCTGCCTCCAAGAAAAGTTAAATGTAATGTAAGATTCTTCTCCACCGTCCGTGAATGACTTTCAGGATCCTTAATTTTCTTGTCAGGAGATGTTTTGTTTCATTATTTATCTGTGTCTTGCACTGTGTTTGTGTGCAAACCTGAAGTGATACCTCTCAAAAGCTTTTAGGAAGTATTCTTAAATAGCATCTCAAGTCCTTACAGTGCAGAAGTATTGCATATCTACAGCAAGCAAAGGTAGATATAAAATATGATACAGCAGAAGGAATAAGCAAAATGTAGTCCAGCCAGAATTTTAGTTATCCCTGGGATAACAAAGCTGTGCAAACTACTCCCACTGCAAACCAGCTCAGTCTCTGGCTGAGAGCAAAAGGAAATGGGAGCTGATGCCTGTTTCAGTTGTGCCCCATGTACCTGTTACTAGAGGAGAGGCAGCAGGACTTGGGAGCTACAGCTGCATCAATGCAGTGAAGGCAAACCTCTACCAACCCAGGTTTAAAAGACACCGAGTGCAAGATGGTGAGAGAATGGGATATAGGCAGTCCATAAGGGAGACATGCCCTGTAACTTACATGTTTCTAGCAAAGGAGTGTTTACAAGGGAAATGGATTTTCTCTTTACTTGGGAAAAAAATCAAACCAGTTCTGCTTTGTTTTATCACCTCCAATTTAGAACACTTTAATGATTTTTAGAAGGCCATCAGCCTTAGCAAGAACAGATGCTTATTTTTCCAGTGAGCTACTGTCCTTAATTTTGCACAGGAGATTTAACTCAAACTATTGTTTGAGGCCTCAAGAAGACACAGTGCTGCTTTAATGACTTTATTACAAATGAAAAAAAGATATTACATAAAAGATACTGCATTGCCCTTTAACAAGGCTTTGTTATTATCTCCCCTACTGTGGAACAGGAGCTAGTATTGCTAATAAATTGGTAGAATTACTTGAGAAATGTGAATTTGTTTATCATTTAATATCCTCCAGTGGCCTAAAGCTTTAGATCTTTTGGTCTGCAGTAAAATCTTTGTATGTCAATAGCCAGCTTTAGAGAAGGATGAGAAAGAGGTGGTCTCTCCTCATGTAGGTGCAGGTGGGCTACTTCAGCAGGAACAAATACTCATTCTATGGTTGTACAAAAAATCTGTAAGTAATGCTGATTTGAAAGATGTACAGAAACTCGATTAATTAAAATGGTACTACAGACTGAGCATTGAATTTGTTAGTTGGTGGCTACTGTCAAGAAGTTAGGATGGGTAGAATTGGCTGGCTTCAGCATAAAGCATGAAAGCCTTGCTGATCATTGCAGGATGTGGCCCAGTTCCTACCAACTGTTAAAATGTGTCTGACTTAGACACATGAAGTTAAACTTTATCAGGTATTTGCAGAGGCAGGCCATAAGCTTTTGTTAAAAGGAGATATGAATGGAGGACTTGCATCCCACAATTATTCTTCATATACAGAGAGTACTGAAGCTCTAATTTTCATCAGCCTTTTTGTTTCCTGATCTGCAATCTCATCCATTCTTGTGCTTGCATTTTGTCCTCTCAAATTATTGTTTGAAGATGATACATCTCATTCTGAATTCACCTCCTAATTCTGCTTGATCTGACTCCATTCCCATGCCATATTGTGGCTGAATTATGAAAAGAATGACTAAAATGACAAAACCCTTTAACAAGCCAATATTATTCTGTCTTTTGTCTCCATCCATATTATCTTGTCATCTCATCTGCAGAATTCCATCCATGCTTATGTTATTACATACATAAACAAGTTATACCTCAGCGTGGGTGATAGTGACAGAAATCTTTTATTTTCAGAGATTTCCAAAAATACCCATTGGAATTAAGTTAAGAATAGTCTCAGTAGCAAAGCTTGTTATTTGACTATAAAGGGAACTGGCTTATGTTGATTAATTCAGCTTATATGCATTCTTTGTTTTATTAAAAGAAGCACTTCTGGAATTTGCTGTTGTAATTTAAGAATCTCTGTTTCATTCAAATATTTTAATTATGATGAATTTTGAATTACTTAATGTTTAGCATGACTGATCTGGGGGAACAAATGGCTTACGGACAATGTGTCAACATCATCTGCAAAGAAACTAGCCCTTCCTACTTCCTGTTGGTTTTCTTCATAGAATCATAGAATTGTCTGGGTTGGAAGGGACCTCAGAGATCATCAAGTCCAACCCTTGACCCACCGCTGCAGTTACCTGCCCATGGCACTGAGTGCCACATCCAGTCTCTTTTTAAATATCACTACTTCCCTGGGCAGCCCATTCCAATGCCTGATCACCATCTCGGTGAAGAAATTCTTTCTAATATCCAACCTAGACCTCCCCCGGCACAACTTAAGACCATGCCCTCTTGTCTTGCTGGTAGTTGCCTGGGAAAAGAGACCAACCCCCCCCCTCCTTTCAGGGAGTTGTAGAGAGTGATGAGGTCTCCCCTGAGCCTCCTCTTCTCCAGGATGAACAGCCCCAGCTCCCTCAGCATCTCCTCATAGGATCTGTGCTCGAGATCATCGTGCAGTAGGTGATACTTCAGGAGGGTTATTGAGGTGCTAGGTAGGATTCATTGATATTCTTCAAGATCTGACCCCAAAGGCCAGAAAGGACATAACTTACAGGACCTGATGCAAAGCCATGTGGGCTGCACCTAAGGAGACATGGCTGTATTCCCAGAGCAAAGCTGGAGATATGCACGCAAGCCAGAAGGGCACAAGACACATCTGAGAAGGGTGCACCACAGCAGTTGATTATTTAAGCCAAGTGAAGCACCACAAACTCATAAATACTGTGGGTGCTGCTTTGTGCTAATTGGAAGCTGTCACGAGGGCAGCCAACTCCTACAGCTTTGTGTTCAACCTGGCACTCCTGCTGTATCCATTGCAAGTGACTGAATGACACTGGGGAGAATTAGAAGAACTGCTACAAAAAAATCCAAACCAACAGGAGAAGGGGAATTACCTTACTCCTCCTTCAGTCATGCTGTTAGGAGGCCATAGATATCTTTGTTCTATGGAGGGGGGAAGGATTGGAAGATGGTGGGTGCAGCTTCTGACAAAGGCCTGCAGTCAGAGCAGGTTAACTCTATCTGAAACTGCATCCTCCCAGGTGTCTCACACCTTTTCTGCTACTGGCACCCAAACTGCCTGCTATCTCTCTGCACTGCTGTCTTGCCAAATACTGAGTTATTTGCACTGTTTCACTCATTCCTTACTCCCTATGAAGTCAGTCCTCATATAGAATAGAGAGCTAAGTGGCTTTTGCACTGTGGTTGTAGGTGTGGTTCATTTCCTTGGGATTTTTTTGCCCCAGGGATCAGACCCAAAAGTGCAATAGAAAGGTAATAGATTTAAGACTAATAGGAACTGATAACTTGGCTGGCTTGGTCAGCACACTCACTGTCAGCCTTGTGAGGCAGTCTTTTTGCCAAGTTAGCCGAGTTTACGAATAGAAAATGCAGGTGGGGTTGTAAGATGTATGATGCTGTCTGAATTTCTCACGAAGAGAAGGATCCCAGATCCTCTGAGACTTAATTTACTGAATGCTGTCTGCCAATGCTTTCCTTTCCTGGGCAGCTAAGTTGGCTGTTAGGGAGCAGTGCAGGGAATGTAGTCCTTATTCTGTCTGGTATCGTTTGTTGTATTTATGGCAGGAACAGGGAGATTTTGAGTTTTGGGTGAGGACTTCATTGCCCAGGCACTATACAAATAAAGGGTGGTCCCCTGGATATCTTGGATATCTTGTTTTAATTAATCAGAAGTTGTGTTTAGACACTTTTTTAATGGGCATCTTCCTGTAGTAATGGTAGTGCATATTAGGAGTATAATAACAAATCTTTAAAGGAGTGAAGCAGAGGAAGATTTCTGCTCTAAACAACTTGTGTTTAGCTAACAGTGCCATGCCAGAAAGATTTCCCATGTCTATAGTGATAGAAGAGCTGCAAGATTATTTCCCTTACTAAAGAATTAGTTTTTATGAGGATATATTTAACAGAGAAGGAATATAATATTTTATCTGCAAGGCTGAAAAGAGTTTCAAAGAGAATGTGCTTATCTTAATATTGTTACAGTTCCGTAGAAAAATCAGTCACACAATATGTCATGTTAAATACATGGATTGATAACAATTCTGTGTGCTTATATACTTATATACTGAAAAAAATAATGTTGGCTTTGGGATAAGGCAACTCAACCTTTTGATTTGAGTATAGTGCTGAAGTGCATTGAGAGATTATATGGTTTGGTTGCCTCAGTCCTCAGTCAATTTTTTTGTGAGCTCACCTTAAAGCCAGGCCACTTTTTTTGATGATGTATGAGCTCTTGGCTTGCTCTGCTACCAGAGCTTATGACAGGAATCTCAGGGAAGATTTATTCATCTGAGAAACTCTAGCCATAACGAAAAACAAGGATGGTACTTACAAGCTGTTGATCTGTTGGTTACTGTGAATTCCTCAATCTGCATTTTGGGTTGAAAATTGTTCATTTTATAGAGACGGAAAAGGGCAACATTTCCTTACTTTTAAAAATAGTTGAAAATGTAAAAAAAATATGTAGGAAAAATTCTCAGCCATCGAAATATCTATGCTTGGGCATTACCCCCAATAAATCCAGTTCTAAAGGCTCTTGTATGTTCTCCATGTTCTGTTTCTTTTGGGAATCCAGTATTCACAGTTTACTTTTTATCTGGTTTGCAGTCCTAATTGAGGCACCAGTGAGGTACAGATTTTTGCTCTTTGAATCCTGTCAGAAAGGTATAAACACTTTAGTGGTGGGAGTGCAGAGCATGCCATATATCAGCTGGTTGACAGCACCATAGTTAAAATCCTGTTGCACTTCTACATTGAAACTTAACTCAGGTCTCTGTTGTTCGAAGTCACAGTGAAGTACAGTTCTAAGATGCAGTAATGCAAGTTCTAGACTTCGTGCAGAATAATTATCAGCATCTAAAAAAGCATTTACCCTTCTGATCTGGTGACTTACCTGGTAGGGCACCTGAAGTTTAATTCAGGTTGCAACTGCAGTGAAATTCAATAGGTTCCAAGTGAACGTAGTTCTTCTGTTCCTATGGAGAAACCAATAAAGGTGAACGAGCTAGGTAATCCCTCTTATCTACAGGAAGCTACCTTGAATTACCTCACATTTACCTCTGTGTGTCATTATGTGCATAGACAGGTAGTACAGACCTGCCTGGTACATGGCAACTTCTTCGTGGTTCAAAGTTCCTTCTTTGAAATGTTTTCCATTGAAACATCTCAGTGAAATAACTGTGAATCACAAATCTTTAAATGATTTCAGTAGCAGAAAAGTGAATTGTTATGTTTCATCTTGTTCTGCTCACCGGTGAGTTTAATGGTTTTTATTTTTTTTTAAAAAGTGCTCATTAGAGTAGTCAGCTCATTATGAAGGTCTGCATTTTGTTCAATGGAGCATGTTGGTTATGTTCAGAATGGAAGAGAAATGGAAGTGGCTGGGCTTTCATCCTTTGCTCTTTTGTTGGTTTTTTTTGTCTCAGGGTAAAGTGGAATCTTCCTTTATTCCTGGTTCTCACTTGGGTAATTGCTGTACTTTATTTCTTTAAGGACACTGAGATACTTGAAGTGAGTAGTATTGTTTAGGTGTGCGTTGTTACTACATTTTTATGATATACTGGCTAGCTTAAGAAAAATAATTGTAAGTCAGTATAACTCAACAACGAAACAGTATCCCAGAACACTTCAGCAGCATGAGACAAATGCCACTGTTATGATAATACCCCAAATTATTTTAATCTTTGTTGTTTCTTATACAACAAAGCGATTACTTTTAGTTTTCACTTGTTTGCTGATGTTCTCTATTTTAGATGTTTTCTATTTGACGTTGCCTTATAAATAGTCTTTTTAATGTATATTTTACTCTTACTCTGTATCCTGCTGGGAAGTCTGAAAGAGCTGTATATTTTTTTAGCATTATTGGCTTTTTCCTTATTTGTCCCTGTAGAGATGAGCCCTTTCATAAATTTTAAGGATCTTGTTTTCTTGATTTATTTTTTTCTTTTTAAATTCCCTTCCCCCCCCCCTTTTGTTTCACACTGGGAGGATGAGTATTTAATAAACTGTTATTTAGGGTGCCTCTGATTTCACAGACATTCTTTTGTGAATGTTATTACTTAGTTGTATCACTTAAGTACAGCAGAAAACCATAGGCATCACAGGCCAAAAAGCAAACAGCAGCAAAAGGCAGTGTTTGTCCTCCTCTGCCTGCACAGGTTGGTGCCTGTGGTTGCCATTGCCCAAAGCTGGAATCCAAGCAGATGATGATGGTGAGGCCTGTGGCCTGTGGCAGCTCCTGATGGAGTCAGCTCGAGGGGTGGGCAGGGAGCAATGGGCTGGTGGGGGAGGAGAGATGCTGGGGATGCAGCTGTGGGAGGACAAGAAGTCTTCCCAAGCTGGGCTCCTTCAAGGCAAGGCTCCTGTCAGAACAACCTCCCCAGCAATATCTCCTCCACTCCCCTTGTTCCTTGTGGGAACACCAGCCACACATGGGTGTCATCTGCATCCTGCCTCCCTAGGCTGCTCTTTGTAGCCCATTTCCTACTTCAGTAATTTACACAAGAGCTCAATAATGATACTCAGGCACCGACTTTGGCTTTGATCTTCATCTGTGGTGCTGTGTGTGGAGCTTATGTTATTGTGGTTGGGAAGTTACTGGAAATTCCTTGATAGTTGCATCTGCTTGTCCTTGCAAGGCAGCAGCCTCAACCCCCTCCTGCCTGGGCTACAGATACACTTGATTATGTTTTTAATACTGTAGATGATTTTCCATGACATTTGCCACTTTTCTTGGATAGTTTTTTGCCAAATTGATGGTTTGGATAGTAGTAGTTCTCAGGTACTGGGTGCCTGGTGGCACCAAATGTTTTCTTGTCCCCTTTTCTGGATTTCTCTGGTGGTTTTGGTTTTAATACTGTACAATTGATTGTGAACAGGAATGTGTAAACTAACAAAAGATCAGGTTTGAGGTTCTGTTTTGCACCGTGGAACAGGGAATTCTTGATGAGGAGGAACAGCTGTTGACTGACAAAGGAAAGGTAGGATTGTGTACTATGAGCAATATCAGATGCTTTATCCTGGGTGAATCTGTGCTGACTTCCCAGTCACCTTCTTCTCCTTCATGGTGCCCAGAAGTCTGTTCACAGAGGACTGATATTTCCATGGACCAACAGGAGGCTGACTGCTCTGTAGTGAAGCAGATGACCCTTTTGTATTCATTTGTAAAGGGCAGTGCACTGTTTGCTTTCTTCTTTTGATCAGGAGTCTCCCATGGTCTCCAGCATTGTAGAGGAGGGTGCTGTAAGGCCAGTGATCAGCTCTCTCAGCACCCTTTGTTGCCCAGTTGTGTCGCTATGGTTTGTGTGGGTTGAGTCTTCTCAGGCAGTATCTGGGATTTGGTCCTCATTTATGAGTGTTGTTTTTTCACCTTGAACCCTGTCTGTAAGCATGAAGGCCGTGCTGGTGAAGACAGATGCAGAGAAGGCAATGGAGGACCTTGGTGTTTTTAGTGTTCACTCTCAATAGCTCACCTACCTCATTCACCCACCAACCCACATTGTCCTTTTTCACCCTTTGTTACTGATGTGGATGTAGAAGTTCTTGTTTTTGCTCTCCCCTGTAACTCTACCCCCAGGTGAACTTTGACTTTTCTCACACCACCCCCATCTGCCTGTTTGATATTTCTGTGATCAGCCTTTGTAGCTTGTCCCTGATTGCTGGTTCTGCCTTTTTAGACAGGAGCTCCATCGTGTTTTTCCACATCTGACAAACTAGTCTCCTGATCCTACAAAAAGTGATGCTTTTTCTCATAAAGTAATGGGATGCACTAGTCTTGCACTTGGATGCTGTCCTTCAAGATATTTAGAGCTACCTCCCATGGGATCCCACTTAGTTCCCTGAAAACTTCTGCTCCTCCTGTATTGGACAGTCTAGATTGAATTGGAATAGGTCTCTGTTAATATCTGTTTTTCCTCACTCTCCTCAGGTTTACTTTAAGGTCATTAAGACTGAAATCATCTGATGACCACAACTCCAGTCTGTTCTTCATTCCCCACAAACAGTGCTTATTTTGTCCATGTGGGACTTCAGAAGAG
Organism: Florisuga fusca; assembly: GCA_038090715.1. Taxonomy (NCBI): domain Eukaryota; kingdom Metazoa; phylum Chordata; class Aves; order Apodiformes; family Trochilidae; genus Florisuga; species Florisuga fusca. Next base: position 40,414,174 of record JAAWXA010000003.1, read on the forward strand.
CAGAGGAACCACAGTGGATCGGATGAAAGGTTCTTTTAAGCATACAGTGGCAGCTCATACCAGTGTGCCTACAGAAAGCACGAGCAAAAAGCAAGCATACAGCACTGCTAACCCTGAGAACCAGAGGCTGTGGTGTTGATTTTGACCTGTTAAAGTGTCTTGCACCTGCCTACTGCCGTCTTGAGACTGCAGTAAAAGCTTAAGATTTAGTGACAGAGGTGGCAGTGGCAAAGAGAGAATTTCCTATGATAGTCTCTTGGTTTATTTCCCATTAGTCACAGCAGAACAGAGTTGTCAGTTTCCAGGGAGTCCACACGATGAGATTTTTGGAGGCCAGAAGATACAGTGTTAAGAACATTGTGATATGCAAAAGTTATTCTTGTCTTTTGGCTGCTGGGTATTGTGGAATAATGCTATGTAATTACTTCATGGGACTATAAACTTTATGTTTAATAGGTACCTGGGGTTTGTATACTAATGTGTGGTTACATTATTGAATAAAAAGCAGATAAACTAGTAATGTCATTAACAGCTTTCAATTAAAAAAAAACAATACAACCCCACTGTGGAGGTAGTAGTCGTCTGGGCTGTGTTTTTTATGGCAGAATACTGGTTTGGGAGGTTCCTGTCTACTGTGAAGTCCTCTGAAGTTGTACCACTTTAGACACTTGCAGGGATGTGCTCTAAATCAGAAAAAGAGGGGAAAAAACCTGAAATACCTTACAGAGTCTCGTTTTTTTTTTCCTCTCTGAATTCAAGCTGTTTCATAGATTCAGGTTAGGTTGCAGCTTTAAACTGACTAAAGTGTTGGATCTAGCAACAAGTTAAAATACACAGTGGAAATGTGGCACAGAAAACGTTATTGATTTTCATAACAGAAAACTTACAGTAGATAGAAATAGAATAGAAGCAAAAACTCTTTCAGTTGACTTCTGAATGGTAATAACCTTTACAGAAAAAAACTAAGAAAATCCATAGTGGAAAAGTAGGTATTACCTTTGCTCTTGGAAAACAGTTCATTGTTTGTCTCATTGATGCTTTTTTTTGTTTGTTTCCTTTGTTGCTAGACATATTAAGTTTTTATGAATGGATTTAGACTGAATGACTAGTCTGGAACCTGAAACACACTTAATTTTTTTCCCTGGATAACATTCAGGTTATAAATGGAATAGAGTGGCAATTTAAGGCAGTAGTTAGCATGAAATAAATATGGATGCTATTAGTATTCAGTAGATAAGCATTGATTTATTCCTGGTTTAAAGTTCCATACATGCTTCTGGCCTACCTGAGTACTTACTGAGTTTTCTCCTGCTTTTGCTGCCTAGCTTGGGAACTTACCATTGTCAGAAAGGGATCAAATATGTATAAAAGCCTGAGCAACAAAATAGATGACTTAGCTAGAAATTAGGGAGATCTAAATGGATTATGGAGAAACACTTCCAGCTTTCTGTAAATTCATATTCGTAGTTTCCATCTGCAAACCCCAAGCTAAAAAGAAAAGAAATGCTCAGAATAAAGCAAATTCAAGTCACATATACAAACTACGAAGTACTTGGGCGTTTTCTTTAAAGGTACTGAGTATAAAGAACCAAGCAAGGAATGTAAATATCTGCTTAGTTTTTTAAGAACAGGACTTCTGTTACTTGAGTTAAACTTGAAATCTATAAAAACTGCTGCCATGTTCTATAGAACCATTAAGGTATATAAAAGTCTTTAAAATATTAAACTAATTCTTTTCCAGTACATTCTACACAAACCATTTTTGTGGAGAAATAAATTTTAAATGTTCTTTGTGGAATAATTTTGTTCATATCAAATGGAGGAATGCTGTGTATATGAGCCAGGGTTTGTTATTAATTGTGTACCTGGATTTTTGTAGTATGTTCCTTGATTTCATTCCAATTATTTCTAGAACCATATAATCTCTAAAAAGATACATGGTTTTTGTTGTTATCCAGTAGTTAATGCTGAGTGCAAATTACATCAGCAGATGTCATTGGAGTGTGTGCTATCGTAAAATAAGTTTCTATTTAAAATTTTTGGATGTAGTTTCATTAGAGAGATTTTATCTTACTCATTCTAAAATACGGGAAAAAAACCTTTTTCTCCCAAACTCTTTTTTGTCATCCCAGAAGTACGTGACAAAGGTTGCCCAGGGAGGTGGTGGATTCTCTGTCCCTGCAGGTTTTGTAAAAAGAGACTGGATGTGGCACTCAGTGCCATGGTCTGGTAACCACAGTGGTTGGGGATTAAGGGTTGGACTTGATGATCTCAGAGGTCCTTTCCAACCCAGATGGTTCTGTGATTCTGTGGCATAGGTCAGTAACTGAGCTATGACCACCTCTGCTGTATGTTTTGGGAGTTTTATAGTGGTCTTCCAGTACCTGAAGGGAGCCTACAAGAAAGCTGGTAAGGGACTTTTTACAGGGATGTGTAGTAAATAGGACAAGGAGTAATGGTTTGAAGCTGGAAGAGGGTAGATTTAGGTAAGACATTAGGAAGAAATTCTTGAGTGTGAGAGTGGTGGGACACTGGAACATGCTGCCAGAGAGGTTGTGATTGCTCCATCCCTGGAAGTGTTCAAGGCCAGGTTGAATGTGGCTTTAAGCAACCTGGTCTACTGGGAGTTGTCTCTAATTATGCCAGGGAGATGAGAACTAGATGATCTTTAAGGTTCCTTCCAACCTAAACCATTCTATGATTCTGTGATATGTTCCTCAACTGCAGCTCTGTCCCCAGCTCCACTGCAGAATGTGGTCACCAGAGAACAAGATGAGTGTGCATTCCTATGGATGCTATATGCAATTTAATTAAAAGCCTGTGTGAAAGAGTAGAGGATGGACAATAAGGCCATGAAAAGATTAAGAGGGACTGAGGATGCTCACAGTCTTCTGGAGCTGAAAGAAGACACAGGGACAGAAATTCAGGGTGGGAATATGTTGCCATGCCAACCAAGTAATTTCTCTAACACGAGGAAACTGGTGATGCATAACTGCTGAGTGGGAATTTTAAGAGAAAAATATGCCCTGTGAAAAACAGGTTACATTTTTTGATGGTGGACCTTTGCCACCCCCTCCCATGAAATCCTGCACTGGCAGTCTCTCTGCCAGAGCTTCCTGCCATCCTTTACCAGGCCCTGCTGTGCCCATCTGCTGACCTGGGAAGTGCTCTCCTGCTGTGTGGAGATGGGTGCCAGTGCTGAGCCTGCAGCCCCGGGCTGACCCGAGCCCTCCATGGGTCAGTCACGAGCAGCTGTGAAAGCCAGAGGAGAGTTTCAAAGTCTGTCTTCCCTAGTAACTGTTTTGAGTCTTCTCTTTAAATCAGTGACGAGAACATTTACTTTTTGTCTTCGTTGTCTCTTACACAATGTTGAAAATATCACTAGAAGGGGAAGATATCTATTTACCAGTCTTAAAAAGGTTTAATACTCCTTGTAGTAATAATCTTACCATTTGTTGTAGTGGATGCTACATCAGACATTAAAAAAGGGTTTTCCAATTCCTTTGCTCTTCCATCCCTTCCCTGACTCCCCAGCTACTCTCCCTGAACTGGTTCTGGTACCTGTGGGATTGCTCAGTGAACCAGTTCAGTTTGCCAGTCTGGTATAAAAATATTCTGGGCGAAAAAAAAGCGGCAATAATTTTGGCTCTCTGAGGAGTCCAGCAAATGCCAGAGCAGACTCAAAGCAGAAGAGGCATGCAGGAAAGGGGAAGAGCAGCAATGAATGCTGAGAAATATGCTACCCTAACTCATGGGTTATTCCTTTAGTCATGCCACTTGGGTGAAACACACAGTTGAGGCTTCCACCAGGCAGTTTGCAAATGCTAAATGAATGAACAGGGCAGGCATCTTGACTCCAGCAAAGGATGGATGAATGTCATTACATAAACTAACAAAGCTGTGTGACAGTGCAGCCTGCCCTGGTTAGCATGATACAGAGATGTCCCTGCAACCATGTTATTCTAATGGAATCTGATCCTGGTTGTGATTTTGTTTTGCTTTTAAAGCTGTTTTTTTACCTGAGCCTAGGGGTCCTGCATGCTAAAGAACAGCAGTTTTCAGACACTGGGGATACCTGTGACTGAGGCTCATCACAGCCCCTCCGTGCAGCCTGCAGTTTCTGGTAATGGAGTATAACAGCTTTTTTAGCCACACAAGGACTTGCAGAATCAAGGCCTTTCTTTATGAGGGTGGTGTATCTGCATGCTAGAAATCTTGAAAGCACGTCATGCAACAAACAACAACAAAAACCCAAAAAAGGGGCAGATTTGTTAAGATTTATTGCAACATTATCTCAGATGAAACAGTAAGATCATCCTGGCATGACTGAGCAACAACAATGGTGTGTGGGTATCATTATTTATTTTGATGCCCTGCTGATTACCCCTAGACATTTCTGGGAGCCAAGGCATCCTCAGCAGCAAGGTCTGTTGTATTGTCTGTTTTCAAAGATAGTATGTTCAAGGAAGGAAGCTTGATCCACATGATGTTTCCTTCTTCAGTATATTCTATAGATGGATGTGTATGTGTTCATCCCTAAGTTGGTGAGACTCTTTAAGTAGGAATGATTTCTTCTGACTTCTACTTGCTCCTGTAAAACCTGACAGAAAAGGCTGTGAGCAGATGACTTGAAAGTTTACACTGAAGAAACATAAAGACTGATGCCTTTCCTTACAGCCCTGGAGGAAAATCAAACTCTATGTAATATATTCCCTCTCTTCTGAGTGTAACAAACCACCAGTTACTGCTGTCTGCAGAAACAACAGGAACTGCAAGCTCAAGCTCTAAATGCATCTTCAGACATATTTCTGTTTAGTCTGAGGATTATTATTTTGCTGTTATTATTACAGCTTTAATGTGTTCTTAATACATATCCTAAGAAAGGAACTAGAAATTAAGAAGCTCCCTCTTTGAGGAGCTTCAGAACCTGGAAGTGATGCACCAGACATGACATTGCTATGTTTTAAGTTGAACAGAGCCTGGTGTCAGTGGAGTCACTTAACAAATGAAGGTCATTGGCTAATATCAGGAAGTAGTTGATCAGTTTTTATAAAGCAGTGATCAATATGGATAATACTCGATGGTCTCGATGATCTCTGAGGTCCCTTCCAACCCAGCCTATTCTATGATTCTATGAATACTGTTATTGGTAGAACATTACTGTTTCATACATTCTACAGGTTTTGAAGCATTTGCAGCAATCAGGCTTTTCAGTGTGCAAAAGACTGGTCCCATAGTGCATTTCTTGTTCTCAGTATTTGGTTTATCTGTAGCATGTTGGTGTGTTTCTATAGTCATTTCTTAAGACCCACTTATCAATTTGCTCTAGGCAAAAAGTGCCCAAACTGAAGCCTTCAAAAAAAAAACCCCAAACCAAAAAAAACCCCAACCAACAAACCAACCTCTTCATGTGAGATACAGATAGAAGTATTTATTACAGTTCAGTTTCAGTTAAGGACTCAGTCTAATTTTGAATTCAGACTACATCTCCCAAGTAAATCATTTAGTTCACTGCTACCTACCATTCCAAGCCTGACCTTGAGAAATTAGAAGAACTTCTCATTATTTTCATAAGCTCAGAGGGGAAAGAAAAACTAAGGTTGGGCTATGCTGCACCAAGGAGAGCACTCTTGTCAAAAATGCCCTGAACATCTTATTCTGGTCAGTTTTAAGCTGGAGAACCTTATCTGAGTTCAGTTGACAGGGAAGAATGTATGGAGGAGAACTTATCTGGGATAGGCAGCCTGTAAGTCAGTAAAGAATTCATAGATGGGAAACAAATGCTTCCGTTCTGCCCTGATAAGGACAAGAACCTGTGCTTTTGCAGAACAGAGATACTTGTTTTGTTGATCTTTTTGGGAGGTGAGATGAGTGCTGTACTAGATGCTGTTCAAACCAACATTTTGCCTTGAATAGGAAAAATTAGCTTGACACCTAATATGTGCAGTTTTACCACGTTGTACTGACTCCTGTGTCAGGTTTTCTTAGTCTAAAAATGAAAACATGCTCACAGTCTGACCATCAGCCCTACATACCTCACTACAGTTCCTAAGTCCAAGTACAGTTCTTGTCTCCTTTTGCTTCAGAGGCTCTGTAGATCTGTTACCCTTGGTTAATATCTTGGGTGGTGAGACAAATGATGAGGCTGAGGTAGTACCCTGGTCTCCAAAATGTCTGGTGCTGTATAGTAACTGCTGACTCCTTAACCTCTGAAGAAGCCTCACCTGCAGCCTGTGGAAGCCAAGTGGTGTGAGCCCTGTTCCTTATGCTGCTGGAAGCTCAGGATAACTAGGGAAAAAGTACAAACCTCTACTTAAGGAAGAAACTGTTCCTTCATCTCATACCTCCTTTATCAAACTGTCTTTTTGAGGGTTTTGTTATCAGGAACATGGCAATGCAGATTGTTTCACAACCTATTAGTTAGCTTTGCATCCAAATAGCATCCAGCTCTGTATGTGTCACGACCTTTTGAGAGGTAATACCCATAAAGGAGCTAGGTTGACACTTAACAACCAGCTAGCCCTGAACCTTTGTTATGTGGGCATGTGGTGAAATTATACTGGGCATCAAAGCAGTTTGTTTACCTCTGGTTGCATGGAGTAAGGTGTTGGTGTAAACCACCATGGCAAGTGAAACCAAAGGCTGCTTTGGCCACGCACTCCAGCAGAGTGGGGAATTCAGTAAACTTTGAACTCAGATTTTCTCTTCTACAAGGTTGAACGGGAATGATTTATTATTACTTAAAGTGGTCCAGTGGCATCTTCCAGACAGAACAGAGCATCAAGCAGTCATCTCTGACAGTGGAATAACAAGGGCAACCTGTTGTCTTATTCATTGATAGCTATTTCTCATGAGTTCTGAACAAATGGAGTGCTTTGTAGCTTTGTACAAGTAACAGTGTGCCATCATGTAAATTTAACACATGGGAAAACAGTCTGGGGACAGTGGCACAACAAGTTGTCCGTGCGTGGCCCTGCTGATCCCAATGGGGTTACTGACAGAAGAAGGCACCACTGAATGTGAATTGATTATACAGGACTCCAGTGTCCCAGGCAGATGTCAATGTCTTTACCCTTTTGTGTAGCTCTTTGACCCCTACTTGATTTCACCATCACCATCCCATGGCATAAAGCAGTGCTGCTGGCAGCCTGCAGCATCCTTCCACCTTTCCACCTTGTCTTCTTGGCTTCATGTGGTTGGCCCCAAGCTTCTTCCCATCACCAACAGATGTGTTTCTAGTGCGTTTGGGTCAAGGAACTGATGCACAACAAAAAAATAGTTGTGTTCTTGGTTTTTCGTGTTTTTTGGTGTCGTTGTTTTGTTTTTTGTTTTGGTTTTTTTTTTGGGGGGGGGGAATAGGTTATTTTTATCTTGCTAGTTCTTTGATGGTGCTGTGGGAGTTCCTACAACAGTATGAGGGGAGGAGGCAAGCTGGGGACAGGATGGAGGTGGGATTGCTGCTGGGTGTAACATGAGGGTTTGATGTCAGTTTGCACTGGCCTTGGGATGATGGTGTAGTACAAATGCTGCTCTATAAAGACCAAGGTGACAAGTAAGTTTCCTAGCTGTGGTGCTGCCAGCTTGATACTGATGGTAGCTGGGCCACTCATTATTATGTGAAGAATTTCATTCTGCAGCTCTGTTCTCAAGTGTTCCTGATTCTACAGTTTGCATAAAACCAGATCCCTATGCTTTTAAAAAACAGTGTTGCTTTTTTAATTTTTTTTTTCATTATTGGAGGGTATAAAATCAACTAGAAACAAAATAACAATTGAAAGGAAGAACTAAGGAAGACGAGGGACAGCTGAGTTTTAGAGGTTTTCAATTTTTGACTGAAGCTCGGATTTAATTTTTTTTTTTAAGGCTTTTGTTTGAGGCAGCAGTGCAAAAAATAGATCCTAAATATCTGTTCACACTTTGGACACTGATAGAAATGTTTGTGGGCTTTGGTTTTGTGTGGGATTTTTTTTAAGTTTTATTTACTTTCTCCACTTTGCAGTTATAAGGTATTAGAAAAATAGAGAAAATACTTCTAGTATTTACTTTCTAATATATTTTCTAATATATTTTTTACTTTCTATTTTTTACTTTTTACTTTCTAATATATTTTTTTCTGGGTTTCAAAATATGTCACTCGGTTCCTGCTTAAAACATTGCCTGAACTTCTTTGGACAGTGATCTTAATGATCATCTCCAAATGTCTGTCATCAAATCCTTGTTGAAAAAAATGTAGTGTTGCAATTTAAGCCAGTAGGGAAAATTTCTGATTAATTTTCTGTTAAAAAGTTATTGACAATATGAAATACTGTCAGAGTAAGGAACATTTTCAATTATGTCCTATTTAATTTTAGAGAAGCAGTCAAAATGTCATAGTTAATTATGAAAAATCCAATTTTCAAGCTTATATCCCTCACCCTTCTCGAGCCCAATGGCTCCTATCTCAGCGGAGGTTAATTTCTTTCTGCGTTGCATGAAATAAGTGATGCACTTGGCTGTGTGGGTGTGTTTTGGATGAGATCTTAAAAACTGAGATCCTGGTTATTCTGTGTGGGTGTTAAACATCTCAGTGTTATGCTATATGCTGTTCACAAGTTGCTTAATACCTTCTGCCCTTTGAGGTGACATTTCAGCAGTGTTATTTCTATAGCTGTAAAATGTTCTGGGGTCTTGCAAAGCAAAAGGTCCCCCATATGAGACTGTCTGTTGTACACGTTTATTGTGCCTGTTGCTATATGGATCTGCGTAATTTGTTATTTCTGTTTATCATCTTAACGATGATTACTGCACTAATTGGTCACAGAAAGCATTATTTCATATTTTGAGCTGGTGCAACTTCAGGTTCACGTAAGCTTTTACAATGATATGAAAAGCATTCAGTTGTGAGCTGCTCACTAGCCTTCAGAAAGTTTGGTGATGTCTGTGGGCTTCAGTTCCTTGCTGCATGCCCTGACCTACCCCAGTCACTTGTGGAAGCTGAGAATATTCAGGGCCTTGTGGAATAAAACCCGTGCAACATCAGGTGAGCATTCAGTTTGTCTGGAAGTCTGGGAAATTTTACTGCAGCATCTGTGACTCCTTGTTCTTTGGATTCCCTCAAAGTCAGATGTAATATAATTTATAATCATCTGATTGGGGTGAGTTAGTCCATAATTTCTACTAAAACCCAAAGAAAAACATAATAATAGGTTAATATGGAGGTAATGTGTGGAGCTAAAGACAGCTTGGCCTGGAGATATTTCCATGGCAACAGAGGGGTCCCTCCAGATGTCTTCCTTCTAAACTTGATGCTCTTTATTAAAGGCTGTCTGTAGTACAATCTGTAATTATCATTAGGTAAAGAAAGGTTGTGAACGTGGGTGGACTGCTTGGCTGATGCTCTCTGACTGATTTGTTTAGCACAGCTTTGAAAAACAGTTACAAAAGAATGTTAAAAACCTGAGAGCATTTAGCAGTTTATCTTGGCAGGTAAGCTGAGACTTAATTTAAGACTGTTGGCTAATAAAGGTGAAGTATCTGAACAACAGTATGGGGAGGATAAGGGGAAGTGTTTTCTAAACTTTATCAGCCCGATAACTGTTAAAGGTAAAAAAAAAACATCTAAAGCATGCTGGACAAATGAAAAAAAAAATCTGAGCTAAATATAGTAATTGGAGGGAACACACAATAAAATAAAATTAAAAAAAAAACTTTTGGAAGCAGAGAGAGACAGAGGAAGCTATAAGGCTGTTATCTAAAGGAGAAGATGATAAAATAACAGATGACAGAAGAAGGTGAAATATGGATCAACCTTCCTTGCTTCTGTCTTTGCAAAGAAGGTTAATTGGGATCACTGCTTAGCACAGCTGAAACTAACACCAAGTTGGTAGAAACACAGGGCAGAAAAAGGAAAGAACATGACATTTTCATGAGTTAGATGCATTCAGGTTTGTAGGATTAGGAGGGAGCTGGTTTTGGCCTACCCAAGCAATGAATTGAAGCAACTCTAAATCTGTGAGTAATTATGATGTAAAACCAATAAAGGACAGGTGAGATCCTGTAAGAGAGCACATAAAGACTGTTCTTAACGTGGAGAAAAAAGGAAGATTTTGGAATTGCAGGCTGATCAACCAAATTCAGTACCTGGGAAGATCTTCATATCTTGTCAAACCCAAGTGGTCATAAATAAGAGAGGGCTGGATGTTTTAAGGTAATTTTTCAAAAGGGCACATAGATTTAAGTCTCCTAGTTACACTACTACAAACAAAACCAAATGTAATGTTGGAATATATTGAGTTTGTGAACTGGTTTTTTAAAATGATTGCTTGAGATAATGACTCAGTGACCCTGAAGCTAAGCTGTGGTGGGGTAACAGTCTTAACTGTTTCTTCTTGACTTCAGTAAGGTTGGAGTCATATATGATGCCTCAGAAACAATTGGGAGAGACAGTGTGTGTATGATAATGACTATGTGGATGACTGCAAACATCCACAAGCATGCTATGTGGGTGGCTGCAAGCTTGCAGAGTGATTGGTGATGATGTGTGCTGTCTAGCAGAAGGGTGTGTCTAGCGGGTCACCAATTTGTGGATAGTAGGATGCAGTGGGACAGAACCATAGGATCATACAGTGGCTGGCACTGACAGGTGCCTCTGGAGATGATCTGGACCTACCTCTTGATCATTCAGGACCCCTGAGAGCAGATTGTTCATGGCTGTATCCAGTCCATGTATGAGTATCTCCAAGGATGGAGGCTACACGACTTCTCCGGGCAACTTATTCCAGTGTTTGACAGCCCTCATAGTACAGGATTTTTTCTCTTACATTTAAATGATAGTTTCTGTGTTTCGATTCATGCCATTGCTGCTTTTCTGTTCACTGGGCACCACTGGGAAGGGTCTAACTCCTTTTCTTTGCTCCCACCATCTATTTATTATACACGTTGATGGCAAGATTCCCTTGAGTCCTCTCTTTCTGTGGCTATACTGAGCCTGTAAACTTCAAGCACTGTAGAAAACACGATTAAAATCAGTAAACTGGAGGTGACATGCAGAGTCTTTAAGATGAAGATCAAAACAGAAGAGTGACAATGACTTGTAGAATAGAAAAGCAAGTTAATAAATGCATAGCATAAAATAACTGTATAGAAGATGCACTGACAGATAAATATTTGTTTAGAAAGAAGAAAAATAATAGCTTTCAAATTCATGGAAAGGTTGTTGATAGGCAGCACAGTAAACATTTGCTTTTCATATTTTCTGTGGCTGTGATGAGAAGTTTTAGTTTTCAAAGGAGAACTCTGTAGCATCAATGATAGCTAAGTACTGTAACAGGCCACCTCGTGGGTTCTTAAAGGTTTAACAGTAATTTGAACAAACCTCTCTAAATCTATCTGGTTCAGTTTTTAGGAAAACAATATTAATTAGTTTCTACCTTTAATATCACACACAGCAACACTTTTCTGTGGCTCTGTGATCTCCTACAAAGGGAATTTTCTTTGTTTTGGGGCATGGGGCATCCTTTGAAAGTATTTTAGGATTTAGTCTGTCATTGTTACTATAGAATGTTTCTTTAATGTTCTGCATGGGTTTCAGCTAGGAACTGAAGGAAATGGAAAACCTGAATCAGCTGGCAGAATTAAGAAGATGCTGTAACTCCTTGTAGCATGCACATGTCTGATTAGGGGCCAACTCCGTCATTACCAGAGCGAAAAATTTTAACAGCAGTTCATTTTACAATGTTTAATAAATTATGCCCTCATGAGTTTTGCTCACTTGTTTGCCTGGAACTGACATTTTAAATTGTTGCTCAGTCAGAAGATGTTAGTTGATATTCATGGTAAGATTCATGTCTGCATTTGAAATGCAGTGATTTTGGCAGCTAAGTAAACAGCCAGTAAGAGGGGAGAAATGTAGCAAATAGATTTGTGAAATATTTTTTTTATAGTATCTTGCATGAATAATATGGTACAGTGCTCTTCTGTTAATATTGGTAGTAAGACATTTTCCATATTACGATATTGTGGGTACATAAACTCAGCTGAGATGGGAGCAGGAATGCACTGTCCTGATAACAGAAAATCTGTTAAAAACAGAGGGATGCTTGTGTATTTCAAGATGAGTAAATCAACTTTTGAGTTATTGCTAGTGTGTCTCTGCAGAACTTTCCCCATCCCTGGCCCATGTCTGAAATGAAAAAATGAAAAATGATGTAAATCAAAAAGATATAGCAGACAGAAGGAAGCTGCATATAGTTAAAACAAATGCTTTTGCATTGCTTACCCCCTCCCCCCATCATTCTAGCATCTTCTGTAAAAGACCCTCTTATTATTTGTAAAATTAATCCCTAGTTATATCCAGGTTAGTTTCTGTGGGCAGAAGGCATTTGGGATTGTTCCTTAAGCCCTGTGAACATAAACACTTTTTAAACTTACTTTATCTGAGCCTTCGAAAATTTTGTGCTTACCTGCAGCTTACCATAACTACAGGTAGATTCTCAGGGGCCTGTTTTATTTACTTAGTGATGTTTGCTCAATTCTATAACTGGAGGAAGAGAGGTCCTGAGATACTTGGTCAAAGCTGGTCAATCTCTCAACTTGAATGATAAAACTGACATACCTTTTGACTCAGCTCATGCTGAGTGCATTAATGCTCTGAGGGCTGAGTCATCTGCCAATTTGTCATACAAACAACAAACCCAAACAAACCAACAAAACCCAAACCCAAACCTTACTTTAATAAAGCTTTCCTTTATGAAAAGATGTTGATACAGATATAGAAACAGATATAGAAGGAAGGAGGCACCTGGCTAGGTCTCTGCATTATGCAAGAGTAAATGGCTGATGCTTTTACAATCTCTGGTATCTCTAGGTGAGGTGATGAGTGCCAGCATGCAACCTTCCCCCCCCTTTCTTCCCTTAGCTGTGTTAGGTTTGAGCTGCATTGGGATGTAGAAAATTCTGTTCCTGGACAGGGGCTTGTTCTTGTAGGAGCTGCTCACATTTCTACCCTACCCCAGCCCTTGAATACACGGAGTTGTTTCTCCTGTAGATAAACCAGTGCAGAAATATGGTTGTATTTGAGAACATGGGTTTTGTCTTTTATTTTCCAAGTATTCTTCAGCAGAGGAATGGCTGTATCCACGTTTATTTAAGCTCTTCGTACCTTCCCATCAGGTGCAGGAGGGTGCAGGAAAGCTTTCCCTGAAGGACTATGATGTCTAGAAGTTGTGCTTGAGCAAAGCAAGGTGTTTGAATATAATGCTATGTATTGCATTTCTTGTTTACTTGTACTTCATGGGTGCTAGAGAATCATAGAAAAACAGGTTGGAAGGGACCTCATGATTATCTGGTTCAACCTTTATTGGTGAAGACACTGTCTAGACAAGGTGGCCCAGTACCTTGTCCATCTGAATCTTAAAAGTGTCCAATGCTGGGGAATCCACCACTTTGCTGCAGAGATTGTTTCTGTGGCTGATTGTTTTCATGGTGAAAAATCCTCTTGTGTCCAGTGGAGATCTCCCCAGGATTAACTTGTACCCATCATCGTGTCTTTTCCATGTGATTCCTTGTAAAAGGAGGTCTCCATCTCCTTAGTAGCTACCCTTTAGGTACTGGAACATGGCAATAAGGTCACTCTTAAGGCTTCTTTTCTGAATGCTGAACAAGTGCCATTCTCTCAGCCTTTCCTAATACTGCAGGCCTCCAGTCCTTCAATCATTTTTGTAACCCTTCTTTGGAACCTCCCCAGCCTGTCTACATTTTCTTGGTATAGTGGGGACCAAAGCTGAACACAGTGTTCCAGATGTGGCCTGACAAGCACTGAATAAAGTGGGATAATGACTTCTTTATCTCTGCTGGTGATGCCCTTGGGGATACAACCCATCATCCTGTTGGTTTTCTATGCCACTATAGAACACTGTTCACTCATATTGAGCTTGTTGTTCACCAAGACCTCTAGGTCCTGTTTTACAGAGCTCCAGGGAGGTGGATCCCCCTCCCATGCTGCACTTCTGAAGTATGTGCAAGACCTTACACTTATCCTTGTTGAACTTCATAACTCTTTTCACCTACTCTTCCAGCCTGTCCAGGTCCTCCTGCATGGTGGCTTCCCCTTCTGAAATGTCCACTTCCCCACTTCGTTTGGTATCATCTGCAAGCTTTGTCAGGGTGTGCTTCATCCCATCAAGAAATACTCTTGGATTTTATTCTCTGTTGCTGGCGAAGAGGTCTGTCCAAGACATAACTATGGTCAAAAAAAAAGAGAGGTGATATATTTGATGTGCTTGTTAATGTCAATGTGAGTTTGCGTCAGCTCTACAGGGGTTATGAACACCTCGTGGTGTTACTGTTGGAGAAGTGCTGAAGTAAACTGGGGAGCCTCAGTATATTCCTAAATAGTTTTTGCAAACAAAATTGCTATGAAAAACATCCTGTTTCACCAAACTCTGATCTGCTGTTGTGTTTTAGATGCTTAATGTAATGTGGTCACTGCTTGCAACTCAAAAAAAAAAAAAAAAAAAAAAAGTTTTTCTTTGAAGCACTGTGTAATGCCCTTGCTGTTTTGCTCTCTCTCTGCTCTGGCTGGGCATGCCCCGTTCACAGAGATGCTGCTTGGCATTCCCCACCTCAATGGGTCAGTTAAGGTAACTGCTGGTTTCAATCCTTACACAGAAAATGAGCTTCATACACTTAACTTTTTAAAGATAGTTTCAAAAGCCTTTGAAGAGTAGCCTGATTTTAAGATATCTTCCTATAGCAGTCATTGTAATATGTTTCTCAACAGTGTTAAGCTGCAAGAAAGCTGTTACCTGAAAGAGAGTGTGTTTACTGGTGCTGGAAAGCAGTAGTGAAAAGGACTTTGAAAGGAAAATACAGGCTTAAATTGCAAAAGATCAGAGTTGAAAGTGCCTCAACAGTAACCAGTGCTTTGGGAAAAAAATCACTATTTAAGGAGAGAGGGAACTAATGTATCAGTGGGCTTTGCTGTACCATGTGTGTCTGAGTTCACAATCTTCTGCATGGCTTTACAAAGAATGAGGGGGTTCAAGTGTCAAAACTCAATTATATGTTTGCAGGATTGTAGCTGTACCATGATGAAAATTTACTTTTGATAGTACTGAAAAAAACCCCAATGTTTCCTGATGGAAAGTATAAGAAAAGAAGAGTACTGAACCAGTTTTTATCACTTACAAGGACCCCATATAAGCTTGCTATGCTATGTCAGGGAGGAAAAACAAGAGAGGAAGCCCTGAAATTAGGGATCTGAGGAGCTTGTGTCATGACACTGCTTCCTTTTTGAAAGAAACTCTGCTTTCCACTGTATACAGGAAAAGATGTCTGCTTGATTGCTTGTTTGTATTTTTTTCAAACTTTTCTATGTTCTTGAACATACTGTAACAGGAACAGCTTCTGTTCTCTTCCTGGACAGCACCTTAATATACAAAAGTTGGAAGGAACTAAGCAACAAGCATAGTCCATGGAAGTTTTTTGGGTTTGGATTGCCTTTACAGATGAGCTTTTGGGTTCTTGGTGCATAGGGTTGGTTGGATCACCAGGAATCAAAGATATATGCTGTGGAATCTTCAGCATTTACATTGCATACTTTCTGACCTAAATATGGGAATTAATAATCATCATCCACTTCCCATGACTGTGGATAGCACATTTGATTATGCATGAAAAAATCCATCAAGAATGTTCTCCAATTTTTGTAAAGTATTCAGTTTCAGACAACCACCTCTTTTTCCTAGCTGTGGCTGTAGCTGAGATCAGAATAAAACCCTGTTGCCTACAGAGTGTTGGTAGTGATTAAAAACATCTCTTAATTTATAGGATAGGCTTCTCCTTGGTGGAAACATTTGGGTATCAAATTTAATCTCCCTCCCTGATGTTCCAGTGGTCAGACTAGCTTGTCTGGGAAGAAAGTCAAAGGAAGTTTTGTAAGACATTGCATAGCAGAATAAATCCGTAATTCTGGAAGAGAAGGTAGTTTGAGGGGCAGGGGTGGGGAGCTGCCGAGAAGATGCTTTTATTATGGTTTACTTAAGTATGGAGTGCAAAGTAGAGCGTGGAAGCATTGTGGCCTGTGATCTCTGTGGGTGGCTGGAGATCATGTGTAGTTTGTGGGAATGGCCTTTAGGGACATTGTATTTATAATGCTGTCTGATTTAAGACTAAAAATAAGACTAGATGTAGCCCTCTAAGGTATCCTGTAATACTGTGCCCTCAAGTCTACTGTAAAAGCCACATGATGATTTTTGATAGAATAGGATTTATCTGCTCATGTTAACTGGTAATGCCTCATCTATTACTTATCTCAGGTTCTCACTTTTCATTGCTCTTCGTGTCCCCAAGTGTCTTTCTGTGGCATCTCCTGTGGGTGCGGGTCTTGTCCCTCTGTAACTGCAGACCAGAAGGAAATGGCTGTAATCCCCAGGTACTGCTTCTAGTTAGGAAGATGGTGGTGTTCTCTCCAGAAACCTTGTTTCATTTCCTCAAAACAAATTAAATTTCGGTTACTTCTGGAACCTCTCCCTTCAGCTTTTAATACCAGGGTAGCATAGAAGAAATATAAAGGCAGTAAAAATAGGCTATTTCAGGAAAGGAGATTTAGATCAAGTTCTGTATAAATAATGAAAAATGAAGACCATGCTTCTTTCAGAAGAACCTCTAGACAATTACACTGAAGTGACTGATGGTTCACCAGAGAACTAATGGTGGTCCCTGTGCTCCTCAGGCCTTTGCTGGGGGACATATCCTGTTGGGCAGAAACACGTACGTAGGCCGGCTCCTAGGAAGAAATGTATGAACCTGCATTAATTACTAACAAATTCTCTTTGAAGAATATTGGAATACCCAAAGGACCAAATTGATGTAAAATTTATGATGGAGTTTTCTTTAAATGGATCCTTTCCTAATAAGACTGTAAATTCAGTGAATTATTAATGTCCAGCATGGGCGCATGGATGCGGCACAGAGGGGATACAGCCAAGGTGAGGGGATGTCCATATCTCTTGCAAGGCTCTTCGGCCAGTAGCATCAAGGAAGTAACACAGGAGTAATTAACTCGTGGTCAAGAATGGCCTAGGACCACTGTCTTGGTTAGTTTGATAGTCTTTAGGAATGGTTTAGCTTTATTGTCTTGAACTTGCACACTGGAAAAAGAATGATGACTGAAAATTTGCAAGTATAAAAAGCTTTAGCAAGCTAAGACCTCTTATTTCATAGAAGTCTTTACCTGTTTAGCTGCAGTGATTTCAGTACCAGTCTGAAGATTAAACTGCTTTACTTTCTCTGGAGGATAAATGAATGACAGGATCAAAACTCTGAAAATGGGATCAGGAACTGTTTGACCTGTCTTGAAGATTAAGCTTCTTAGATTTCTTCTGTTTGCATACATTTTCCCCTGTTATTTTTTGTGTACCTTTTAATTCTGGTTTATTTCCCCATTACCAGAAATTTTTGAGCCTTGATTACCTACAAGCTAGGAACCTCTGATGTGTCCTGTAAACCTAGGAATTTGGTAACCTTGGAAGATTTGTGTAAGCTGGACTGCATTTCAACGCATGAGATTTGTAAAAAGTTGTGTTGTGTTTTCAGGACTTTTAAACCTTTTGGAGAGTGTGGGTAGCTCTGTGCATCTGGGGTTAGATGGATCTGAGATGAGATGATATCTGGCGAGATCTGAAGAACAAGAAAGAGATTTGATTTGGGGACAGACTGTTTCAGCTGGCTACAACTTTCCAGAATTTTAAATGAGCATTGAATTCTCCTTTTGGAGAGTGTGGGCAGCTCTGTGCATCTGCATACCCATAGGTTCTGGCAAAGGCTGTTTTGCCCAAGTCAGTTCATTCTTGCCCAGTGCAAAACACATGCAGAAGGTTTCCTGGGAAGTATGTGCCTCTACCTCTTTCCCGCTCTGGTAATTTATGCTGCAGCAGAATAACCTTCCCTGGTTAGCTGGTGGAGGAGAAAGAAATGCAAGGAACCATTATTTTGCTGTCAAGATTTCCCTGAAACAAAGAGGTACAGAATTATGCATGCTGAGGGGTGTCTTTGGTCTTTTGATTAGCAGCAGCGGCCCAATTTCTCCATCAAAAGCGTTCTTAATTACAAGCCTGGTTGAAAAGGCTGACTTGAGTGCTGTAGAAATGATATTACAGGGGCATGTCTGTCTTAGCTTAGGTGATCTGCAGCATTTTGTTGGAACATTTTTAATAAAATTGTTGTATGTACACTGAGAATACAAAAGAAAACTGGAAATATCTGCTACTTGTTTCAGTTTAATTGCAGCAGAAGATGTTGCATCAGCGAGGAACTCAAACAGCTGATAGTGGATTGAGTGTGAGAAAGCTTCCCACTTTGCTACCTTAGCAAAGCCTGATATTCTCCCTGTGCAGCTGGTGACATAAAGTGTATCACAAGGTCTTCCTCAAATAAAAGACATCCGTCTTGGTTATTTTATGAGTCTGCTGATTAAAGAGATTTTATTGTAATTACTTTGACTAAAAGGCTACAGCAGAAGATGGAAATGTTAATTTACAATCTGCTTGCTGACCAAGTGTCATGTAATAATGGATTGGGACAGACTGTGGTTTGCAAATGGACTTGAATTTTTGGAGCCGCTAATTTGAAGTGGCAGATAAAGTGCCAACACATACATTTCAAAAGGTTTGATTAACCAGCTACAGCAGAACAGCGGTTGTTTGACAGGTTGGCTGAAAAATTATCACTTTTGGTTTTAAAATACTGGTGTACCTGGTAAAGGAGGAGAAAGAAGTAGCAGAAAGATAGATGGACAAAGCCTGAAGGTAAATCTCTGCTTTGTAGTAAGCAGACTGTGATCCACCCCAGCATTTATGTTCCAAATTTCCCATTAAACAAAATGGGTTCAGGTACCTAACCAGACATGTAGATGTCTTTAATTTGGTCAGTCTCTTGAAGATGTGTCACAGATGCAGCTAGTTAGTTTAAACAAACAAAAAATGTATTTTTCCATCTTTAGCATTGGCCCTGCTCTTTTTTCAGAGACTTTATAGCTTAGGATGCAAGGTGGGTGGCAGGCACCCTCACTCTGATTTGGTGCCAGAGGATTGGAAGGCGTTTTGTAGATAAGGCCTCAGGTGTTTCAAACAGTGCTAATGATGGCAGCCTGATAGCATTTCAATAAGGTTTTAATGTTTGTATGAAAAGTTTGAAATAAAATACTTCATAGTAAAGGGATAGTCCTTCCTGAACCCTCCCCCCACCTTGGTTTACATGTCGTATTAAAAAGATTATCCTAATAAACAGCTTCTGCAAATTTCAGTTCTTTATGTAAGCTAGTGAAATCTCCTGTGTAGTTTATGTACAGCACTGATGAGTCTTGTTACTCTAAATAGATCACTGTACTGAAACTTTTAATTGTAACTGTCTTGAACGAACAATAAAGATAATACTAAGGTCTTATCTTTCTTTAGAAAAATATATGCTATTGAAAGAGAGGTTTACAGTGTTGAACACCTGACTGTATTTGTGTTGTGGCTTTGAAATTTTTTTTATTAGTCACTCTAAAAGCATTGCTGTATCCCATAGAGCTTTGTTTTTTGAAAAAGTTTACTAGTGTTGTGTCTGATAATTGAAACTTAGGAACAAAGCTTAAATGCGGGTTTGTTACAACTGGCAAACAGATTTCTCAATAGACATCATTGCTTTTCAGAATAACTTATGACACATTGCTGTGATATTCTTTAAATTATACATGAATTGCAAATGATAGTATACAGTTCTGCTCCAGAGGTGGCAGTGGAAATGAGAAGCAGAAATAGCCTTGTGGCTTTAGGTCTGTTTTACACACTGCAGGATTGCAAATGGGAAGCAACAAGTTTATGTGCACTGTATATTAGGCATCTGTTTCAGGCTGTAGTCACTGCAATATCCTGTATATGCACTACAACAATATTCATTGCTGAAATCGTGAGTGGATACTTTATTTCTAAAGCAGATATAAAAAATAAAAAGCCACTGCTGAAAGAGGCATTTTAGTGATTGGTCCCCAAGGAGCAGATTCATAAGCTCTGCCTGAAATGTAATGGAATTAGAACTGATTTTATTAGAATTCTCTCCTCCTTTGATCTTTGAAGGAATGATATTAGGCTTGTGCTGGTATAAAACCAACTGTCATAAGCAAAAATGAATTGGAAATTCTCAAACTAAAATGTTTGTTGCTATATTGAGGGTAAGATTAATAAAAACTAACTGGCTAAAAAGGAAGAACTGGTCCTGACTTTTTTTTCTAAAGAGTTTGCAAAGGGCTAAAAACAAAGAGAAAAATATAATCAAGTGAAGTCACTGTCTTATGCTGGTTTTTTAGCAGTTCTGCAGGTCAGTAAGTAGAAGGTCAGTGGTGCAAAGATTAGCCCTGCTTTCAAAATGTTTGTCTTTATACTGTATGCCTTTATGTCTTTCTATGTATAAAGAAACTGGTATAGGAATACATGCACAGACATATACTATATAATGATACAGATTTAAATATATCTCTCTGATGGATCCAAAATGAATGGATTTGGGGTGGACATTAATATGGACAGAAGCAATCTCAAGCTTGAGCTTACATGAAAAAGCCTTGACACTTGCCAATTTAAGGGCAGAATGAAAAACATGGAATAACTTTGTACTGTAGGCATTGCTGAGACAGGTGTTTGAGTTAGGAGTTTTGGGGTGGCAAAAGGAAATCCTCTGGTGAGTTTGTTGGGGATTCTGGATGCCACCAAAGTTAATAGTAAAGCAAAAGCAAAGGGTTGACCCATTCACCACCCTGAAGAATGTATGAGGCATTCATTGGCTTTGTCACATCTTTTTATGTTGAGACAGAGTGTCAGTGGGTCTGGTGTCATTTTATTGGGATGTCATTTGCAATAAAACTGACATGCCATAGGAAGTAGTTGCTGATCTATATGTAACTTTATGACCACAAGTGCTGCTGTAGTGGAAGTCTGAGTTCAAGAGAGTGTGGAGAAAGTATCAAAATTTGGATAGGACCTTGAACTAGTCCCAGATTCTGAATGAGAGGCTGGGGGGGTGTGTGTGTCTACAGCACTGCTGAAGAGCACTTGTAGTGTAGTGCCAAATAAAGATGCTTTACCTTGCTCTTGTCTTGGTGGGCTCTGAAGATAGCTGGACTGGAATTTCTAGCCCATGGTGACACCAGGAAAGTCTCCTGGCCCTGGTACCAGGCAACCTGCAGTGAAGGTGCCAAGGACTTTGTGAAGAACATGTTTCATAGACGTGCTTCAGCTGAGTTTATCAAAATGTTGCTTAGTTTTTTCTGTGAGTTCATTCAGATTTTGAGAGAGGTAGAAGCTTTCTTGTTGTGGTGTGACATCACTTTAGGGCAGGTGGGGTACAAGGAGCAGATCTGGCTTTTGTCCTGGGTGCTGCCATTGGCACCATCCACGACTTCCTTGAATCCTCAGTTTTATTTTCACTGTCTCTGAAAGAAAAGGTGATCCTTATTGACCATAAACAAACTCTGTGAGATCTCCAGACAAGTATTCCTGTTTTCCCAGAGCTTTGTGTGTGGCTGGTGAGTGACACTGAGCAGTATTGCACAAAGCCACCTTTGACCCTAAAGTTTTCAGATTTGTCCAAAGTGGTGTCTTGACATGGTTCTACCAAGAGCAGTGCTTGTTACCCTGCTACCAGCCCCATCTAGAAATGAGTTTTTTTTGTGCAGTGAGTGTACCAGCACTGTGTGTCTGAAAGTGGTGATTCATCACTCCAAAATAAGCATTGTGCTGATTGTAGCTGCCAAATACTCATTGGTTTCCTCTCCATTAAGCATTTACCACCTCTCTGACTGTGGTGGAAGCAGATGGTGGGTGGAGAGAGTTAACCATTGGTGAAGTTAGTCATTGCTGGAGCACAGGGGTGGTCTGTGTAGTTGCCCAAGGCATTAGGGACATGGGAAGCCAGGTCTGCAGCCCTCACATAATGCTCGTTCTTATATTCATAGTAAACTTGGTAGTTCAAGCAAGCAAAAAGCTATAGCTCATAGTTCTTGGAGGTTTGTTGAATTTAGTTACTGTTAGTGGAAAATAGAATTTGGTTTTCCTGTTTGCAGTCTGCTGTGACAGAAACTGTTATTCCATAAGGTGAACCAATTCTATACATCGAATTCAGATGCAAACTGACTGTGACACAGTCACCCGTGCCATTAAGTAACAGCACAAGTATTGTGCTTATTATCTTTCCATTTGTTATATGTGTAGTAATAGCATGTAAACAACAGATTGTATCAGGTTTCATTGTGACTTTTGTACTATAAGCTCAGATGAAGTATCTGAATTTTCAGTAGTTTTTTGGTGCACTGTAAAACTGAAAATACAACAGTTCACATTTGCCCCATTCATTCTTTCTAGTCTCCTGTGTATTGTGTTTTTCCTGTTAAAAATACCTATTATGAATGCAAGTAATCTTGCTCCATGTTATCAGTCATTCATTGCTATAGAGATAAGTTAATTTGGTTGGTCACTTCAGAGTTTTTTGTTAAGAATAAATGAACCACTTAACTGGTTTTCTTAATACCTGTGATTACCTTGGTTACCCTAAAGGTATTAGTATTCTTACTGGGAAAACCAGGCTGAAGTTAAATTCAGTATTCTGGACAGCCTCTAAGTCTAGTACCTTCTAAAAGCCTATAAATGGTGCCTCATCTAAAGAAGAAGAAAAAAAGTCCATCTGGAGCATCCTAGAGCCAGCTTTGCTTTCATTTGGTTGAGTGCTGTGATATTTCTGCTTCCTGTTGCACTCTCTTTATACTTCAGTCACATTCTGACCATGCATACCTTTGCCTGGAGGCTAATCTGGATAAAAATAATTCCGAATGAGACTATTTCTTTGATTGTCACTTCGCTTCCTTTTTCTTTTTTTTTCCATTACTTACCCTTTTTGCAGCTAGGGGTATACAGTTAGGAAGCAGAAAGGGCTGACTATACAGCTTCCCACCTGAAATCTTGATTATTTTTCTACTCTGGTCTGGTTACACTCCCCCTTGGAGTATTGTGTCCAGTTCTGGAGTGCCCAACACAGGAAAGATGTGTGGGAGCAGGGTCCAGAGGAGGGCCAGAAAAATGATCAGAGGGGTGGAACAACTCTTCTGTGAGGGTGGGCTGAGAGAGTCGGGATTGTTCAGCCTGGAGAAGAGAAGGCTCTGGGGAGACCTTGTTGTGAGCTTTCAGAACTTAAAGGGGGCTTGTAATAAAGATGGGGACTAAGTTTTTATGTAATTTTATAAGTTTTTAAGTAATGTTTTTAAACTAAAAGAAGGTAGATTCGGACTAGATACAAGGAATATTTTTTTAATGATGAAGGTGGTAAAACACTGGATCAGGTTTCCTGGAGAGGTGGTAGATACCTCATCCTGGAAACATTCAAGCTTAAGTTGGGGGGGGCTCTAAGCAACCTGATCTAGTTGAAGATCTCCCTGCTCACTGCAGGGGGGTTGGACTAAATGACCTTCAAAGGCCCCTTCCAACCCAAACTATCTTATATGATTCTATCCTGTTGTATGCTGTAGTTATGGCAAGAGTGGCCTTCTTCCATTATATGGTTGGAATAGTAGAAAAATCTCTGACTTACATGTTTTCTTGCCTTAGCTTTTGCCCATTTCAGTGCACATGTACGTGGCCTCGTGGTTGGACCTGGTTAATATGGGGAAACTTCCCTGCTGGAAGCCCAAGCCTGGATGTCTGGTCTCATCCTTGGGGAGGCAGCAGCTCCACTCAGCCCAGG
This sequence comes from Florisuga fusca, assembly GCA_038090715.1. NCBI lineage: Eukaryota > Metazoa > Chordata > Aves > Apodiformes > Trochilidae > Florisuga > Florisuga fusca. The sequence goes on from JAAWXA010000003.1 coordinate 40,437,922, forward strand.
AGCTGCTGGAATTGCTATTGAGCTTCTCTTAGCTCTGTTGAGTAGTAAAAACCCCTGTAACTCATGTGCCAACATATGCACTGTAGACATCCAAATACAGCAGTGGGGAATATTATTTCTGCCTTCAACCTCTTTGTGGCACACCTTTAACATGGTAGGTTCAGTGCTTTTTCTATAATACTCGAAGTATGTTCTCTTGAAATATTCATGAAAGCTACTTAAGTCTAATGCACATTTTGGTTTTTTATTGTCATAATAAAAGCAGTTTGACATACCCCTTTCACCATCAGTATGGTTTTCTGGTTTTCAGTCTGTGTGATATATATTGGTTCATTGGCTTCAGCTGTAGTTTTTTAGCAAGTTTATTTGGTGGTTAAGTTAACTTAAAGTGAATGAAAAACAGTTCTCAAAACTTGTAAGATTTCAAGAGGCTTGTTGACTCAAGAGTACCATAAGCAGGGTAATATTTGATAACTAAGTGCCCCTCAAATTTCATAAGCTACTTATCTGTTAAGGAAAGGATTTTGTCTAGAATAATCCACAGAATCCTAGAATCATCATGGTTGAAAAAGATGTTTAAGATCACCAAGTCCAACCATCAACTCAGGAAAAACAAACCGTATGTTCTGAAGTGCCACATCTCTATGGAGTTTTTTATACCTCCAGGGATAGTGACTCTACCACCTCCCTGGGTAGCCCTTTCCAGTGCCTGAATACTCTCTCAGTAAAGAAATTCTTGCTAATACCTACTCTAAACATCTGCTGGTGCAACTTTGGGCCATTTCCTCTACTCCTATCATTGTTCACTTGAGAGAAGAGGCCAGCACCCACATCACAGCCTCCTTCCAGGTGACTGTAGAGAACAATAAAGTTTTCCCTCAGTCTTCTTTTCTCCAAACCAAGCGCTCAGTTCCTTCAGCCTCTACTCACAGGACTTGTTCTCCAGACCTTTCACCAGCCTCCTGGACTTGCTCAGCAGTGAGTAGCAGTAGCTCTTTTCTGTAATCACTTAGGACAAACTCTCAATGTCCTCCTTGTAGTGAGAGGTCCAGAACTGTATTGGAGGTGTGGGCCTCACCAGTACCAACTACAGGGGCACAATCATTTCCCTTCTTCTACTGGCCACAGTATTCTTGACACAAGCCAGGATGCTGTTGACCTTCTTGGCCACCTGGGCACACTGCTGGCTCATATCCAGCCAGTTGTTGACCAACACCCCCAGGTCCTTTTCTACCGGGCAGCTTTCCTGCCACTCTTCCCCAAGCCTGTAGCGTTTTACCTGGAGTTGTTGTGACTGAAATGCAAGACCCTGGACTTCCCCTTGTTAAACCTCATTCAGCTGACCTCAGCCCATCACTCAAGTCTGTTCAGGTCCCTCTGCAGAGCCTTCCAGTGCTCAAGCAGATAATCCATAGCAGTAACAGACAAAAATATTCTGTGTTTTAAGCTACTGTGTTCTAGTTTGGGAGAACTTCTATTGCTTTAAGTCCTTTTTTTTTTTTTAATAAGGAAAGTTCAGGTTTTGAAGAAAATCTCAGCTTTGAGATCATCTTGCCCAGCAATGTGCTCCTTTTCTGTATGTGTACAAGCATGTGCAGGCTCTGTTTGGGAATTGAAAGTGCAGGACTTGCCTTAGATTCTCCAGTTTCAACTTAGATGAACTATTCAAATTTCTCTTTGTGACTCTTTTTCTCCTTCTTCCTTAATTTTTACAGTATTCTGTGTCATTACCAAAAACTATGTGGAGAGAAAATGAGTGGCATACATATATACCAATATCTGTCTTTATGACAGATCTGAAACACTAAAGGGAAGGCTCAAAGTCATCTGTTCCCCAGGAGGATTTGACTGCTTGTTTGAGAATAGCTGGACAAGTTCTTTTACTGGACAAAACTTATGTGTAAGGGGAATACTGGAAAAAATCTCACACCATTCACAACCTTTGGAGCAGGAGAGATTTAGTGAACTCGACATGACCTTAATGATATCTTTCCAAGAACCACCAGTTACCGTATTTGCTGTCTTTGTTGCACACAATTGCTGTTTGAAGTGATGCATTATCATTCTAACAGCTAGTTCTGTATCTTGAAAGAATTAGAGTAAGCTGATTTTCCAGAGATAACTTGCTTAGCCTCACAATGGTAAACGTATCAGTCTATGATAGTATTCTGGTACTTCAGAATGTAAAGAAGTTGTGTTTTGAAATGTCATTAATTTGGTTTGTAATCAATATTTCTAGCATCAATGGTATCATATGTATTAATATTGTTCTGTATATAGAAGTCTTCGGAGGTAGGCAGGATGGAGGCAAAGCTTGAATTATATTTTACTTGCCAAACTTCATTTTCCTAGATTTATGCCTTAAGTAATACTATGAAGAGTTTGGTAGTTTTGCCTTAGTAAAGTTCCTTTAAGTTCTTACATTTAGGTACAAGAGGGCCAACATTTTGAAAGAGCATTGATGTCTGAAGCCGGGCACAGTCTGCAAATTCTGGCCTAAACAAATGTACTTTCTCTTCTGAGATGCTGAGTATGAATGAATAAATAACTTGAGATTTCCCTCGACAGATTCTCATGCTCTGTCATTTTTTTTGGCAGCCAGCCAGCCCTACTACTTTACCTATCAGCCCTGTTGGGACATATTTTTAATCGTCAGAGTGGATCAATTGGTAAGCTGGCTTTCTTTGCCATTTGGAAAGCTGTTCCCTCAGGACAGGAGTCATTAATTGGTTGAGCAACAGCCTTGGTCACTTTAAGCAATGCCTGCATCCCATGGGGCTGGTGTCTGGGCTGATCCACTCTGTAATGTCACCCTGAACACATAATGTATCATAAAATGAAATCAGCAAACTTTAGAGGATGTTAAATCATCACATACAAAACAAAATTACAATTTGGCAGGTAAAATCCACTTCCTTTAATCTGTGAGTGTATCAGCTTTATTGTATTCCAACACATAACACAGACACTGTAGATAGACTTTGGGCTACTGCAGCTGGCTTTGTGAAGTCCAAGTGATAACCTTCTAGTATCATTGTTAACTTACTTGAAATGTAGTAAAATAGCAATATCTGTGGCAGACAGTGAAATATAACTGTTGTTTCTCTTCCATACAAGAGCAGCTCATTTTTTTATAAGGAGGAAGGAGTAAAAAATGCTGATAACGCTTGTCTTTACATTCCAGGTTAATAAAGCACTAAAGCTATTAATTATATCCTATGTAGGCACGAGATTAGTTTGTAGTTGATTATAAATTGCTGTCGAAGCTGTATAATCTTCCATATTCCTCAGAAATGCTTCCTGCACTTGCAGAACAGACCCTTGTACATCAGGGTTCTTGTTACCATGCAGTATGATGAAGTACCTCAGCTCTGTCCATGAAGACCACCTGGGTTTATATTAACTGCAAGTCATTCTACTAACATGTTGTAATGGGATTATAAACAGTCTTTTCACAGCACTGTTGTCATGTTAAATGATGTCCGTGTCAGCTTGTCGCTGGACACTTAGTCACACACAAGTGTGAATCCAACTTTCTTTTTCTTCTGAATTTTTACTCAGCAAAATAAGTAGGCATTCAGCCTGATCTCTTCCTGAAATGGAGCAACAACAGGGATTTCAGTGCCAGGATTCAGAAAAAGACATCTGTATTTCTTCTGGTTTAGTACAAAAATTTGGAGGAATGTAATATTGGTTTTTTAAAAAAATAATTTATTGTATTTATACTTATATTATTATTATATTTATTTTACCTAAATCTTACGTGTGTGTGTGTGGCCCTCTTAAAAGGCATCTCAGTGGTGTGTGCATCTAATAAGAACTAGGAAGAGAGATGATCTATAGATCTCCTGTTGACTATATCCGACTAGGTGGTTTAGTTGCTCCAACTTTTACTGCTCTGACTTAGACTCTGCTTTAGATACTGTGAAATTTTATATTTTGAAATACAGAAATAGCAAGTAATGTTCTTGCAATTTTTTACCTAGAGGCACTGGGCACTTAACCACTAACGATGGGGGAGACCCAAGTTCAGTTTGCACCAGTGCCTGAGGAGATTCATATCCATCTCCTGCACTTAAAAGGAGAGGACAATGAAGTTGTTTTTAATGGTTTACAAAGTGCAGTTTTGAGGCTGTCCTGAGATGGGGTCCTGTCACGGTTTAACACTGGCCTGGCAATTACACCGAATAAGAGATGCTCTCTATCAATCCCACTCTCCTCCCTGATAAGGAAAGGAGAGGGAATAAGGGAGAGAGACTTATGGGTTGGAAACTGAACTACACAGCTTTAATGAAACAGTAATGATAAATAGGGAAAATTACTAAATATATACAGATACACAAAATACAGGAAAAATTGATACCACGTTCCTCCCCCCTTTCCCCAATAACTCTCACGTCACCACCGAGGCTGCAGGGCAGCCCTGGGAAAGTCCAGGCTGGAATCCTGTAGTCAGGAGCAGTCGGGAGCTGGAGGCAGGAACACACAGATTCAGGCTGGCACGGATCGGGACCACAGGCAGATGAAGGGATGGAATCCTCCCAGGATGCTGAAGCACTCAGGGAACAGGCGAGGAAGAAGGGAAGGGCAGGAAGAGCAGGAAGAAGGGTCTTTGACCCTCGTGATCCCTCAAATTTATACTGAGTATGACGTGTATGGGATGGAATACTCTGTTTGGTCAGTTCTGGCATCTATCTTGTCTTGGGCCTCCCCAGAGGAGGGGTTCAGGTGGGGCCTCTTTACTCCTTCTGCAAGGTAAAATGTTCCTCAGAGCTGAGCAGTGTCCTTGGCTCTGCACACCAGTCTCTGGCAGTAACTATAAACATCCAGTGTTATCAGTCCTAGAAGCAGACACTGACTGAGAAACTTGCTGTTAATTTCAGCAAGTGCAGCTACTTAGAAGAAATTCATCTGAAAGCAAAAGTACAAACCAGAAAATCACCTTTATCCTGGCCCAAACCAGGACAGGTCCTTTGGATGCATCCCAACAATTTAACAAGGGCAAGTGCCAAATTCTGCACCTGGGATGGGGCAACCCTGGTGACAAGTACAGACTGGAGAATGAGTGGGTGGAGAACAGTGTGGTGGAGAGAGACCTGGGGGTCCTGGTTGGTGGCAAGCTGAGCATAAGCCATCAGTGTGCCCTGGCAGCCAGGAGGGCCAAGCATGTCCTGGGGTGCATCAAGCACAGAGGCATCAGCCGGTCAAGGCAGGTGATCACTTTGAGTACAGTGTGCAGTTTTGGGCACTGCATATAGAGAGAAAAGACATCAAGCTGTTAGAGAACATCCAAAGGAGAGCAACAAGGATGGTGAAGGCTCTGGAGGGGATGTCTTATGAGGAGTGGCTGAGGTCACTTGGATTGTTCAGTTTGGAGAAGAGGAGACTGAGGAGTGTGAACTTATTGCAGTAAATAGCTTCCTCACAAGGGGAAGAGATGGGACTGGCACTGATTTCTTCACTCCTGTGACTGAGGACAGGACCCGGAGAAGTGGTAGAAAGCTGAATCAGATATTAGGGAAAGTGTTTTCACCCAGAGGGCAGCTGAGCAGTGGCACAGGCTCCCCAGGGAAGTGGTCACAGTACCAAGCCTGTCTGAGTTCAAGAAGTGTTTGGATGATGCTCTCAGGAACATGGTGTGATTCTGGGGGTGCCCTACAGAGGGACAAGAGTTGGACTTGTTGATCCTGATGGGGCCCTTCCAACTCAGCATATTCTATGATACATCCCTTCCAAACTGGTCTGCTTAACAGCTTTTAAGGTTTACAGGCAAGAAAGAGAATATTTCTATTATAGTTGACTTGCTAGGCAGATTTTCAACTGTGTTGTTCTAAACCATTTTTTTCTCTTAGCTGGACATATGTTTCCAAACAGGTAATTAATGACATCTTAATTCTGTGAGAGATACATGATTTTGGCATCAAATTCTTGCTCCTTGCTATTCAGTCTACCCAACATGCCAACTTTGGCATGCAAGCCAGAGGCTGCTGACAGCTTTGCTACTGGAAGATGGGCTGACACAATCTCACATGTTGCTTACAAAATACCCTTCACTGATTTCATCCAGTGATTACCTAAAATAACATGGGACCAGAACTCAAGACTGTCCCCAATAAGGAATAGTCATCATTTTCCTGTAAAATATGAAAACAAAGGTCAGTGTGGGACTCGGGTCTCCCAGCTGCACCTTCATAATTTTCAGAAGGGACTTTAGGCTGGAGAAGGTGACTCTAGTTCTGGAGTCTGATGGCAGGTGGTGAAGGTGCCATCTGATGACAGGTGGTGAGATGCTGAGTGCCTTAGCTCAGCACCAGCAGGACAGGTAGTGAGATGTGCTGCTCTGAGACACCATTAAGCTAAAGTAAGTGCATTTCTGCTCAGTATGATGGGTTGTATTTGATGGAGTTTGTGCTTGCATCTCCAAAGTGCTTGCATCTTAAATGTAGCTAATAAGGGCATAAGAAACCTTCTTTGGAGGAGAATTTTCCTTAGCTGCTCATTTTCATAGCTGTTTCATCCTCTCTTTGGGAAACTGGGCTGTTCCCAGTTGGAGAGGCAAGTGGTAGACCTGTTGCTGGTGCTGCCATTGCTGTGAAGTTTGTTGGGAATTATGCAAAGGGTCTTCCCCATGGCTCACGTGCCTCTAAAGATGAGCAGTATCTGTAAGCTTGCCCTTGTGTAATGGATTGTGAATCACAGACTGGACGAGCTGTTGAAGCAGCAAGGAGAGTATTGCAAAAGAGTGTTATATATGCCATCAGGGAGAGATTTTTCCTCATACTGTCAGTGTTAACTCTAAAATACCTTTTGGCATGTGAGGGAGTTGCTGGCTCTGTATGAAAAGGAAAAGGGTAATCTTTGGTGTGGAATGAAAATACCATAAGAACTCTTACAGTGAGTCCAGGGGAGAGCTGTGAAATTGGCCAGAGGGATGGAACACCTCTCCTGTGAAGAAAGGCTGAATAAGCTGGAGCTGCCAAGCCTGGAGAGGAGAAGATGCCAGGGAGACCTTATATGCAGCCTTTGAATTATTAAAAGGGGCTTATAAGAAAGAAGGAGAAAGGCCTTTACCAGGAGTTGTAGCGAATGACACAGGTCATGGGGCAGGGCAATGGTTTTAAACTGAAGGAGGGTATGTTTACGTTGGATGTAAGGAAGAAATGCTTTACAATGAATGTGGTGTAACACTGGAACAGGTTGCCCAGGGAAATTGTGGATGGCTCCTTCCTGAAAGTGTTCAAGGCCAAGTCAGCTGGGGCTTCGAACAACACGCTCCAGTGGAAGGTGTCCCTGCACGTGGCTGGGAGGTTGTACCAGATGACCTTAGAAGGTCGTTTCCAAGCCAAACCATTCACTGATACATCCGTGGGTATATGTGAAGGATATTAGAGGTGAAATCTAGCAAAAGCGTTGAGTATACTGACATTTCAGTATACCTGAGCTAAGCACAGTAATTACACCATCACCCTGCCCCAGGTCTCATAGGAACTGCCCTGCAGACGAACTATGGTCCTATCTGCTCAGGTGTTACTCTGCATCAGACACCATCTTCTTTATTGTCTGAGTGCTAAAGTCTCAAATTACTGAAGCAGACTTGTGAGACTCCAAGCCCTTTATCAAACAGCTGCACTTTACAGCTATTAGTTTTCTGGTGTTAGATTTTCATGGCTGTAACATGCAATTATGTGTGTGTTAAAGCTAGAGATACTCTTTAATTCACTGGAGAAAAAAACCTCTAAGCCTAAGTGTGAATTCTCCTCTTTAATTTGTAATATATTAAGAGTTGTCAGTACTAATTAGTGCTGTAAAATAGCTTAAACATAAGACCCATGTGTCAACAGGAGTAATAGTGTCTGTGTCTGAGGAGAAGCAGAGTATATGTCTCCTCAGACATATTTGATGTGTGTTCATCTGCACTTGATTGTGCAAAATAGAATAGAATGATTTGTTTTCTACTGCTTTTAAAGTTACCTTGTACACCACTCCCAAAGTAAACACATAGGCTTTGTGTGTAATTCAAGACTTCTCTCTGAGTCAGAACAGCAAAACAGCACACATGCAGGGGTCAACTCTTATGCCGTCAACAGTGGTGCTTCTTGAATATGTTTTCTGGAAATGGTCAGTGGCTTTGGATCCTTCACATAAGCTTTTGGTTTTGGATAAGTCCGAATCCCTGTGTCTGTCTAGGCATGTAAAAATACAACTACAAATTACCAGTATATGGAGACATGGAGTTGAGGGCTCTCTTTCTCCATTCATAACAGTAATTTTGGTTCAAATGTTGGGAGTGATTTCAGTGATGTCACAAAACATCAGATGTGTCCTGTTGCATGATGTGTGTCCTGTTGTGGGTATGTGACAGCACTTACTCTGACGCCACTGTTGTGATGTTACACAGCATCATGCAGTGGGCAGTGTGTTTATTTCTGTGTTAAAAAAGACATTAAGCATTATAAAACCTTTTTTTACCAGAATGAAACAAAATACAAACTTTCTTTCTTCGGCCTTCCAGGCTTGCAGGAGGTGCTTGTGTGTGTTGCAGTTAGCAGATTTGCATGGCTGCCAGCATTGTCACCTTGTACCTTCCCAAGATGTACTGGCATATCCCATACAGTGCCAGTGCCTCACCACGAAGGTGCCAGAGCCTGCACCATGGCTCCATGCTGTCCTCCAGGAAGACTCAAATGTGTGGGCATCCATATGGGGCCCAAATCACTTCACGCAGTGAAGGAACCAAAAGTAAACTTTGTACAAAACATTGTTTTGCTAAAAAAAGGAAAGGGGTTGGGAGGAGGCAGGGAAAGAGGATTTAGGTCAACCAGAAGCTTTTGGGAGTTGATTTTAAATTCACTAGCTTGTTATTATCTGTAAAGAAATAGCAAAAAGATACCAAAATTACTGATGTGTGTTCTTTGCCTAACATAAATATGAAATAGGTCAATGAGCATCATTAGTGATAGTTCATTTTAGCACACACCCTCTTTTTGGTTTTGTTTTGGGTTTTTTTAAGCAATAGATTGTAACAAGTCTTGGAAATAAAAAGACTTCTCCTTCTGTTGAAAAGAAATTTGTGGGCCAAAATAAGAGGGCTCTTCATTCCCATTTCTTTCACTCTTTCTCTGGAGAAGGAGGAGAAATTGTTTGTGCCTTGTTGCCCCTGTCACCGTGGGGAGCATATGAGAAGTTTTCATTAAATTAAAATACTTACTTTATAAGGGAACTCAAGAGAAAATTACCTACAGTTTAGCTTCAGGTAGCTAACCTAGTATTTTATGTGTATTTCTTGTAGTCAAAACCCAACAATTTTTGTCTTTAACACAATTTAATTTTAGGCACTGTCATGTAATACAAAGCTGATACAAGCTTAGGATATGAAAAGTATTAAGCTGCTGTTACAAACATTTTTTTTTGAAAATTGATAGTTCCTCTGTTTGAAAGCAATTAGTCCTCTGAAACAAACTTAAAGTGATATCACCCATAACTAAAGACATGATGATCATATTAGTTCTGTGTTGCTCTGTACTGAGAAAAACAACTAAGTTTCTTCCATGTAATAAAAGTCACTGTGATTTTGTTAGCTATTAAGAAAACTATCAGTTTGAGTTTTAGTTCAGTTGCTTAGATATCTATTGTTTTTAAGATTAAAGGTATATAAAGAAGTAGGAACATGAGTGTGTGCAATTGTTTCAGATGTGATAGTTTCAAATAATGAGAGTTTTTATAATACACACTTGCAGACTTCAGAGCGTGAAGATTACTGTGAATAATGATAGGTTTTGTACTATGCTATTTACATTCAGGACCCTTAAAAATTGGAAAGAATAAAATAATACAGGGTTTCATGGTTAGAATTGATTGAATATTTTTATTATTATGTTGTTCTAGCTCTAATGTTGGAACTCCAAACTTTGATATTGTAGTACTGGAAAAACTCTTGAGATTCTTACCCTACATTTTTCCTTCTGTAAAGCAGAAGTAGTCTCTGTTATCCCAGTTTCAAGAAGATTTCTTATTATCAGTAGCTGGTTATTTTTGCCTTAAGATAAGAACTGAAACAAAGAAGTCTTCACGTTCAGCTTCAGAGTATTGCTTTACACCAGAGTATGTGTCTGCTGGTCATGCTGGTGTCAATATGTTGTCCATCTCATAATACACATCCTATCTTACTTAGCCTTTAACTGTAATTTTAGAATATATATAAAGACTGAAAATTGTGCACATACAGGGTTAGATTTTAATTCTTGCTCTTTCGTTGTGTAAGAGTTAATAATGTGACATACCAAGCCAGTGAGTTGAATCAAAATCCATCCCAGAGACATTAAAAATGGATTTTTCCAAAGATACGTATTCATATTTTATGTAAAAGCACATTCACTTTTGGGAAAAAAGTCAAAAGTAGCCATCCCAATCCTTCCTTCCCAAAATATGTTGGAAAAAGGTCTGAACAATGAAGCAATCTGCCTTTGGGTAGTGTTAGGAAGAGGACTCTCTGTGCTAACTTTTATCAGACCCTGTAGTGGGCAATTATTGCAATACCACACTTCTTGTCTTCAGTTTTTGTGGATGGGTGTTGTGGAGGGATGGGATATTTCACCAGTAGCTGTCAGTGATATCTGCTGACAGCAGAGGAATGGTGAACCTCAGTGGCTTTGGGTCCCATGCCAGGCACTGGCAGGATGTTTTGCTTTACTTGTCACAAACCCTTTTGCCTGCTTGCTCCAAACTTGACCTGTCCTGTCTCCTCCAGGATGGGACATTCTTCCTTGTGTTCAACCACACTCTACTGCCTTGCCAGCCAACCTCACCACCCAGGGATTTGGGCATCATTTTCTTCCCACCCTTGTCCTCATTCTGTAGTCCTCCCAGTTGCATCTGAGGTGACATTAGATGACTTCAGGATTTAAAATGCCGAATTTCATTAATACACAGGCTCCCCTCACATGACCCATTGGAGCTCCAGTCTCTTTACTGATGGTGTCTCAGTCTTCCCAGCCAGGACTCGCTATCAGTTTCCCCTCTCAGACTCAATCTCTGCATTTTTACTGTCTCTGTAGTGCTTTTTTCTAGCTACTGTTCTCCCAGATTTGGCTCAGAGGATGCAAGGTTTTGGCTATACAAATTCAGGCCATGGACCTTCAGTGCCAGAGAATGATACCAGGCATGTTTGTTTTACTAGGACAGGCAGCCAGTTCTGGGATAGTTGTCCTGGAAGTCTGTTCAGGGACAGATGCTGGAAAGTGTTATTTTTAGTAAAAAGGTATTTAGACCTTTTGTCTCTGAAGTGAACTAATTTTTTTGTCTCCCACTCCCAAAATATTGAAAGGCTTTGTTTCAGTCAGACCTAACTATAGTTAGTTCTACTCAGTTGTCAAAACTGAGATGCAGTCTCAATTCAGAGATGAGAAGAACAAGATGAACTTAGACATCATCTTGAAGAAAGAAGAAATCATCTTGAACATCTTGCATCATCTTGAAGAGAAGAAAGAGGTTCATTTGGGAAGAGGAATACTTCTGGTAGAAATTAGGATGAACAGAGACAAGGAGAAAGAGACAAACACAGTTGCAGTATATGGATAATGTATCAAATGTGAGTTTCAGGCGTGGCATCCCCACTACCACCACCGCTCCTGATGAATTTATCAGGTAGCTGTAGAATTGTTCAAGTAGCTCATGGGTATCTTCATACCTCAAAGGAGATGCAAGCAAGAACTCAACAATGAGGAGTAATTGGAAAGAATTAACTGCCCAGTCTTTTGATGCCTTTTTTCCATGCCAGCTGTATTTACTGGGGGCACAGAGTCCTCCTGCAGTGTCTGCCATTCCTTGCCCAAGGAGAAATTACATGGAAGTGCGGGGTCACTTTGGAAGTGCTGAGCTCCAAGGATGGTGGGTGCATGGCTTTGTGCTGGTGCTTAAAAGGTATCAATAATAGTTTCATGCATTACTTGTCAGAGTTATTTTTTTGCTAATGCAGTTATGAATGATCTGTGATGTGCAGACTAAGAAATTGCTTAGATCTTTACATTAAAATTTTAACTCGTGGCTCTTCTGCATACTGTTGGCTACAAATTATTCTTCAGGCTTTCATTGTTTTTCAATGCATGCTGGTTTGTATGGAAGCTCCGAATGCTTCCCTGTTAGATAAAAATAAATCTTAGAATATAATTTGAATATTTTCAGCTAGAAATGAAAATGCTGCTGTGTGCATTTAAGAAAAAAATCCATCTTAGGCTAAGCAGTCTAGACCGATGAAACCAAATTAATGTACAAATTCTGGTGTGTGCTTACTAAATTTTAAAAATTATTTTCTAATGTAAATATAAAGAACGTAAATTTATTAACTCTTTAGTCTCATTTAACCCATGGTGCTCTTCAATGTAGGGTGTTTTTTGTTTTGTTTTTTTTTTCATTGTTTGGGGTTTTTTTTATAAACTGAATGGAAAGATCCCAATTTAAAACTGGGGTAGGGGAAATGAAGAACTTGAAAGTGGAGATGTTATTGCTCTCTGTAAGTACCTGAGAGGAGGTTTAGGAAGGTGGGTAGAGGTTAATGGTCAGAGAATGGTAGAGGTTAGAATGGTCCTATAGAGATCAATGAGTTCAGTTCCCTTACTAAATCAGGTTAGCCAAGAGCAAGAGGCACAGGATCACATCTGGGTGGGTTTGGAATGTCTACAGAGAAGTGCCATCCACAGCCTCTCTGGGCAGACTGTTTCAGTGCTCTGACACCCTCAAAATAAAGAAGTTCTTCCTCATCTTTAGATGAAATTTCCATGTTTCAGTTTGTGCCCATTGCCCCTTGTCCTGTCGCTGGGCATCACTGAAAAGAGTCTGGCCCCATCCTCCTGGTACCCACCCTGTAGTTAATTTCAAGTGTTAGTAAGACCTTCTCTCAGGCTAAACAATCCTAGGTCTCTCAACCTTTCCTCATAAAAGAGATGCTTCAGTCCTGTGATCATTTTTGTAGCTCTTCAGTGAAGTCTCTCAGTGATTCCTTGTCTTTCTTGAGCCCAGAACGGGAACCAGTACACAAGATGTGGCCTCACCAGGGTAGAGTAGAAGGGGAGGATGGGCTCCCTTGGCCTGCTGGCCACACTCTTCTTATGTATCCCAGGATACGTCTTGGCCACAAGGGCACATTGCTTACTATTAGGAAAAATTTCATTACTGAAATGGTTGTCATGCACAGGAGAAGCTACCCAGGCAAGTGGTGGAGTCAGCATCCCTGGAGGAATTTTACAGACATGTAGGTGTGGTGATAAGGAAGTGGTAGACTTGGCAGCAGTTGGACTCTTATGATCTTAAAGATCTTTTCCCAACAAAATGATTCTCTGATTCTGTGAAATTGAAAAGAGGAAGGATTGCCCCTAAAACATGAGGGAAAAACTTATGAGGACAGCTGCTAAAGTGGATATGTGAAATTCATGTTGTCTGAGAATTTAGAAACTTTATTCTTGGGATTTTAAAAAAAAATTTAAATTGCAGTAAGATACTTTTTTCCCCAGTATTTTAACTCCCCTTTAGCATATATATAGAGATCTGCCATTTATTCAGAAATTATTGTCAAATCTGAAATGGGTTAGTACAAGGAATACAAATATATTGTCAGTATTCTTCGTATGCTTAAGGAAATATTATTGAAAGCAATGTTTTACAATACTGTTGTTCCATACCTTTGTTAGACTTCTCTTAGAGTTGTGTCATATCAATGAGCATTTATTAGTTTTTTTCAACTAAAAAAGCAAAGCATTCAAGTAACACTGCTTGAATATTAAATCTATGCTATACAAATAGTTTTCTGAATGTATTAATGGTTTAGGGCTCGAGGGTGTAGGCCTTGTTGTTCTTCAAAAAAATAATGGCAAGCCCATGTAGAGTTTGAGATACTGAAAATTTGGACTCATATTCAAGAAAAGTATTATCTTTTTACACTTAATGTGCCAGATAGTACAGGGACTGATTAGTTGATTGGGCTGTAGAAATCTAGTATCAGTTGTTCTCTTTCTGTACCATTAGAGGAATCCTTTGGCAAATGTGTCAGTTTTGGGACAGAAGAGTTAAATGCCAAATAATCTTAATACTTGGTCTGTTTTTGCAGATGTGTTATTTAAAGTAAGTAATTTCACACTAGGTGTATTTGCCTTCATTGTTAAACATGTTTAAAAACTTAACTGTTTGAGTAGGGATCTATTTCATTTTGAAGCACATTTTGCCAGTCTTAGTTTGAGCTGTTTAGGAAAAGATAAAAAAATAATTTTTTACAGCCTTAGAGATTGAATTTTGCTTGTCTGTATATGAATGGTTGCTTTAAATTTGTCCTTCCCTGCTCTTCACTAATTCTGTTTTATTTTGGAGCATCTAATGGAGGTTCTACATATTTAACAACATTCTGCTAACAAAGGCCTCATAGCATGTGCTGAGTTTCCTTTGCCTCTTCAGACTCACAAGAGGAACAGAAATTTTATTTTTTGGGTCTCGAGGATTGGAAACAACCACTCTGGAATCAGTCTTCCCAGGGTTATGCACAGATAACACTATATTAAAAGAATCACGAGTGCTTCAAAATTGGTATCTCGCTTTCTCCTGTTGAATCAATTCTGATTTGTTTACATGTATTTTCACTGAATGTTTTCTTATTTTAATATTTTCTGGACTCTTCCCTCTGTCTTTCTTGGTGCCAACTGGTGCTTTTTAGCACTCACCCTCAATGTGAGTTGTTTTAAGAGAGTCTTATTCAAGCTTACTTGGCAGCGCTGTCTCTTGAGGATCTCTCATCTTCCTTGGAGCACAAATTTGACTTGGACCCTGAGCAACTGTTTTTCAAAAACTAATAGTAAGCCAGTTTTAAAATTTATGCTTCCAGAAAAAAAAGAAGATCCAGCTCCCTTGCATTTTGCTTTCTTTTTCAGTTTGACTTCCTGCATTGGTATAACACATCCGAGCTGAGCAGTTCTGTCAGCGTGGGACAGCCTGCAGCAGCAGCCTTGAGCAGAAAGGCACAAATGCCTGCTTACTTGGTGCTTTTGCATTCAGAAACCATTTTTTAAGGATTTTGCTCAGTTTTAGTTCTCAGCTATTTACATGTAGACCCTTCTGATTCCATGTAGCTGTCTGTTACTTCTGTATTGGTGTGCCCCTCGTATACAAATTAATAATGATTGCTGCAACTCAGAGTGGGCGCATTTGAATCCTTCATATCTCTTCAGGGGGACAGCAGAGTGTTTCAACTGCAGGTTGTTTAGTTCATTGTTTTTTTCAGGTTTTATTACTTCTCCCTTTTCATTTCGTTTACTTTAGTTGAAGGGGAGATTTCGGAGCAGAAGCCTGTGAATATTGTGAATGTAATGTCTTATGACAGGAAGGTGTTTTCAAAATAACTCTTCCCTTAATTTTAAAGAGAATTCTCTCCTAGATTAGGAAGGCCCTGAGTAAAGGGCTGGGTACTTGGGCCATGGTTTACATAGCTCTTGAAGCACTCAAGCTGCTACTCACCCAATCTAACTCTGCATCAGTCCTCATTCTCTACAAGTGCTTCGTTGGGGTATGACAGACAGATACACAGCAATGCACTTTCCTGGGGTTGAGCTTTCTAACCTTATTCTGTTTCAGGCATAAAAAAGACAATTTGTAAACTGTAGATGAACACACCACAGCCTAAACCAAATCTACCTGTACGCCTGTCTAATGGCATTAAGAGTTGTAAGCACATCAGTGTGCTTTGCAAAGGCAAAATTACTTCCACCAGAGCAAATCTTTTTTATCATTTCAAACCTAGCATGTGTTTCTTACACTGTGAAGTGTTTAAAAATCCATAACCTGCTGAATACTTTTGGTTATTTAGATACCAGCCTAGAGGCATGGTGATCAGAGCTGAAAGCTCTTCTGTCTGGGTGCACTTCTCCACTGCCTGAGCAGAAGACTACAGCCTGCACCACCAAGCCTTGGTGATTCTGTATGGCACTGGCAATGACATGGTTAAAATTGTATGTAGCTTTTCTAAAGGAGTATGATTTTTCTCATCTCACTCTCCTTTAACTCTGACAAAACAAATTCATCCCGCTTGAAATTTCTGCTGCCAGAGCAGAACGAGGTGGGGCAGTACAGTGACAACCAAGAAGGGGGGGTTGTGTGATTTGACTGAAGAGTTAAACGTTGAGCAATTTATTTTTTAACTTCCTGTCCTCAAAGCCAGCTTATTTTATAAATGCTAAATTTAGTCTGTTCAGTTTCCGTCATCAAGGACAGCTTTTTTGGTATGCTTTCTTACAAATTGTTTGACCTTGGGAGATAGCTGCCAAAAGGGAAGAACACTTTAAAGCTGACAACTGATTGTTGGAGGTTTGTAAACTCTTGTTGTTTGGGAGCAATAAGGCTCGACAAAGGCTTAGAGTCACTGAAGCTTTTAGTACCCTGTGAAGTTGATGCACTGCAAGGCATCAGGATGAGTTGCTGAAAATGAAATGATCTTTGCTTTTTCACTGGTTTGAACCTCAGCTTTGGGGAACTATGAGCCTCTTCATGGCTTGGGTATTGATGGGAGACAATGCTGGGAGACACAGAGAAGACTGCCATCAGTAGAAGAGAGTGGAAAGGGGGTGTTGCAAAATTTATCCAAAATTAAATGGGGGTGGAGTTCAGGGAGACTTACTAGAGCTCTGCAGGAAAGGATGGACATCCAACAGATAGGATCAGCCATAACTTCACCAAGCTTCCCTCAGAGTCTTGTAGCCAGTTCTGTGGCTGGCTGGTTGTTTTTCCATAACGATTGAGGAAACAGGCAGTGAGTGAGGAATGCTTTTTTACACAGCCAGAAAAAGCTTTGTGAATGGTGTTGTGTTCCTGGCGGCGTTTATTAATGGCAAGCTGATGAAATGGAGCACTGCAGAGAATACTGGTGTACATCTTTAAAGGGCAGGCACAAAAAGCATGAACCAAGAGCACTGACTAGCAGGGTATGCAGCTTTTTTCTAGCAGGGATCTATCCTAACCTACCTTCCAGTTCTGTTTCAGCCTGGATTTGAGTGGATGGTGACCAGCATAAGATGTGATGGTGGCATTGCAGAGAGAGGCATTACTGATATTTGCCTCGGAGTCCCAGCTGGAGGCAGGGTTGAAACTGTCCCTCTCTTTCGTACCAGTGGGCAGTGAGATGAGGGAAGCCATGGGAGAGCTGTACCCCATCATGTTGCATTCCCATGGTCTAGGCTGGCATCCAAGGCAGCCCACTGGGTTACAGGGACCTCCAGCTGAACCCATTCTAACCCACCAAATGCTCTGGAAGCTTCCAAACTCTCAACAACAGAGTTTAGAACCCCTGAAACCAAAACAAATTTTGCAAAACCAGCAACAGACACTTCTGGAATCCAGATGGAGACAACCTGTTTCAGAAGCCCAAACTAACAATCATCTGAGCCCACACCACCCACGGGAAGCTTAGTTGAGTAGATGAGGCTGGAAAGGCAGTAATAGAGACATGGGAGGAAAAAAGCACAACCATTTTTTTTATCCAGTTGACTTTGTGAGCTGACAGAATGGCTGAAGGTATACCTCTGAATATCCCAGCCATAGTGTTGTGATCCTCTCAATTAGAAGAGATGTGGACGTGTCAAATAAAAGTAATGGCAACACTCATTGACTGGGGAAATGAGCAGTTAATAATGTTCTGGGAAGATACTAAGAAATAGGATGCTGAGAATTTAGCCATTCCTTTTGGCTTTGATGCTACTCTTTGTCATTTAGTTCATTGGGAAAGGTTTGCATATACCATCCTTTTCCAGAAAACAATGGTATTTTAGTGTTCAAATTTTTGATTCAAATACAACTTTAATAGATCATTGGCAGCTTAGATAAAATCTGAGATCATGGAGAAATGTCTATACAACATGTGGGTCACTGTAAAGGATTGTGAGTTGATGGGTTAGATCTCTTTGTTCACCACCACCAGAACAAAATACAAGACTTGTTTGCATTTCTCATCTTAAGTACGGGGTGTACAAACCTGTTTTGATAAGGACCCTACTGTCTTTTGTAATGTCGACTGACATCAGTCACAGCCTGAATTTACCAAAGAAAGGGCATTCTTAGTCTTAGAGTTTTGGCAGGGAAAGGAGGTCACTGAAGGGCATACCAGTTTGCATCCTATTTGGAGAAATTAATGAAGGGATTGTAGAGGTTTTGAATTCAGTTTCACCACGGAAGACTGAAATAGCAATACCAACTGTATTAGCACAGTATATACAGACTTCATGGCCCCTCCAAAAGCTCTGGAGAAGAAGAGGCTATCAACTGAAAGATAGATGCAGTATAAGAAATGAACAGTACAAAAGTGAACGCAGAATAGCTATTAAAGGAGAAAGTGGTTTGTATGATATACTGTAGTTACATGATACTTTTTTCCTTTTTATTTTTAATTTTTTATGATTCTCAAAAAGACTAGGTATAGTTACTATGGTAAAATGAAGGTGTGCTCTTAGCACTATCTAGAATAATCTGTGAGTTATGATCTGTGCTTAGTCTCAAAAACAATTGACTATCCATGGAATAAACACTTTGTAAGGTACCTGATGCTTCTTGCTGCCAAGGCAGGTGGTGCTTTGGGGCAGACTTGTGAGGGACTGCTTTTGAGGTCTATGTGGATCCCCCTTGTGTCCATCCTTGGCAATATCACAGAAGTCAAAAGACTCCTGGGAGCAGTCTGATGTGCATATGCTAAGTACATCAGGTCCCCAGTGCCCTCGGATTACTCAAGGACAGCAACAGCAGAATAATCCATCTTTAGCTCTAATCCAAGTTATATGGAATTGTCGGATGGCTTGGTTTGGGAGGGAACTTAAAGATCATCTAGTTCCAACCCCCCTGCATGGGCAAGGACACCTCTCACTAGACCAGGTTGCTCTAAGCTCCATCCAATCTGGCCTTGAACACTTCCAGGGATGGGGCAGCCACAGAGCAACAGGTTGTGCTGCTGAGGCAAGTGGCATTAGGTTAACCTGAAATCTGTCCCTGGCACCCAGAGAAAGCCTGAAAGTAAGTAAGTATGTAGGATTTCTTCCATGGATGGACCTGGCAGTGCCAGCTACTTCTAGATGACCCTTGCCCAACTATGTGCACAAGGCCCCTGAAATTTGATCCCATTTATTCCTCTTCTCTCAAACTTGTAAGATGCTGCCTTTGGCCTTAGGAAGATTTCAGTATAGCCTCTGCAGGGTGTCCCTCTTGGGCTTGCCTTCATTCTACCTACCATCAATATATTTAGTTCAGCAGAACCGGCCTGCTTGTCTATTGCATATACGACTTGTCAAGATTTGCCAAATCAACTGTTTGTGCCATGGATGTTTATGGTTTTGTCTCTATCATGGCAGACATGGGGTGCCTAACACAGAATCAGGTGTTTCAGAAGAAGTTACCAGGAATCATCACTTTAATTACAGGCAGTTTTTGCCTTCTTGAGCAAAAGGTTTTCTTGACCTTGTTACTAGTATCTGGTTATGTGCTTTGTAAAGTGACTTGTTCTTCATACCATGTTCTTTTTTTTTGCAGGAGAATCTCCTATTGTCTTTATAAAGGCTTTTTTTTTCCTTTTGTTACTTGTATTACAGCAGAACAGCAGGGTCAAAGGCTGGATGAATTGAGATCCTTTTGTTTTAAATTGATTTGTGTATGAATGGAGGAAGAGACTGGCTGTTCAGTAGATGTTCTTGCTTTCAAATGGGACAAAGTGTCAGCCCTGAGAACCAGTCTAAATCAGCTGAATAAATGGCATCCACTAGAACATCTCATCTTTCAGCATGCTGGGGATAATAACCACTTAAGCTATTTTTACTGGAATTTTTAATATTAGTGTTTCTATTTTTCTTTTGCAATAAAACTTCTTTCTGTGATGAAATTTGGCTCTGACTCAAAACCAGGAGGGTTCTCCATGAAAATATTTAATAGAGTTGATGATAAAAATCCCGAAGTGAATTCACAGCTTGCTTGATTGTTAGCTTATTTAGAGTAGATGAACTAAAATGTTTGTGGCTTAAATATTTCTGATTTAATATTTTTAGATACTTAGTAAATACTATAATCTAGAGAATGCATTTAGAGCTGCTTAGGTGCCATAAAAAGATTGCTTGTTAGATCTGTATATGAAATAACAGCTTTGGGTCAAGTAAGGTTTGAAGTAGTTTGGCAAATGTTTTTTTTTTTACTGAGGATGGTTTCCCATACCATACATACAGCACATAGTGGGGTGTGTGTGCCTACAGAGAAGGTTCTTAGCTGAGGAGCTGGGAGCTGTGCTTTGTCTTACTACCAGGTTATCGATGGGCATTTCCTTCCTTGTTCTGCCTATTGAAAATTACTTGAAAAAACATTTTTAAAGAGTAGTTATTAATGATGTACTGTCAAAAAGGAAGGATTTATCAAATGAGCCTATCTCTTTGGCCTACCATTATTCAGAAATTCTATTAACCTTCTGAATGATGGAAATAAGGAATAAAACTATAAAAATAGCAGATGGCACCAGTCTAGAAGAAATGTAGAGTAATGAACTTTAAAAGAGTTGGTCCAAAGCATAAAATTGTTTTGTGAAGTCAAGAATTTTTTTCTTAATTAGTATGGGAGAAAAAAAAATCATAACAATGGGGAAGACTGGATAATGTGCTGATTCAGAATAATTAATTGGCACGTCCACTGTTGCCTGTAATGGGACAACCATACAAATATGGGGCTCTGTACTGACCTGTAAGTTCATTATCAGTAACCATGCAGAATGCAGAAAGTCAAACATTAAATTGAAGTGCTCTGTTTAGCTTTAGACACCACCTTCTGAAAAGTGATGTGGACAAACCTACAAAGATTGCTGCAAAGAGCAAGCAAGAGATCTAAGGCTTGTTCTTCTAAAGGTGACTTAAGACAGAAGCAGCAACGTCTGCCTAGGCTAGAAGAAGGCATGCAAGTAGGGTACATTCTGCATGCTTGAAGACTGTATGTGTGATTGTTTGAAAAATGGTGGTGACCAGTATTTCCTCATCATGTCCATTGGAGATGACAGAAGAGAGTAATACTGTAACTTAAGGTTAGGTGTTAGGAAGAAAACATCTCATCAATATAAATACTGGTTAATTCTGGAGATCCTAAAGCGTTGCCACTGAAGAATTTTGAGTAGTGGGAAGAAACAGTGATTTTATACAGTTAATCTTGCCACCTTCTAAGATACAGAAGTAGAACTAATTTTTTAATGGTCTGTTAAAACTGAATATACCCATTTCTGGCATTTCATGTCATTTAAGAAACAGGAACAAATCCTTTGGCTTTCGGGACCAAACTGTATGATGTGTATTAGCAATTGGGTGTGCAACTCATCTTTAACCACATCTTTTAACTATGTTCCTTTGTCCTTCTTCAACAGTCTCCAAACGTCCACAACTACCCAGATATGGAAGCTGTACCCTTGTTACTAAACAACATGAAGGCAGATCCCACAGAGGATTCATTATCTACAGACCATTTCCAAACACAGACTGAACCAGTGGACTTGTCAATAAACAAAGCCAGATCGTCCCCTATAGCAGCTTCATCTTCACCAGTTTCCATGACAGCATCAGCCTCCTCCCCTTCTTCTACTTCTACTTCTTCTTCTTCTAGTCGGCCAGCTTCATCACCCACAGTAATAACATCAGTATCCTCAGCAGCCTCTGTACCGTCAGTATTAACTCCAGGTCCTCTTGTGGCCTCTGCATCTGGTGTTGGAGGCCAGCAGTTTTTGCACATTATCCACCCAGTACCACCTTCAAGTCCCATGAACTTGCAGTCCAACAAAATGAGTCACGTGCACCGTATTCCCGTGGTGGTACAGTCGGTACCGGTTGTCTATACAGCTGTGAGATCACCTGGGAATATGAACAACACTATAGTAGTACCACTGTTGGAAGATGGGAGAAGCCATGTCAAAGGTAAGGTGGAACCAGTTTTGTGCCTCTGTGGCATCTTTCAAACAGCTCGTGTGTAATGAAGTTGTAAGATGGTTAGCTTAAACACTTACAGTATTGTTCTCTGAAAAGACACATAAAGGTTCCTCCCAGTAGTATAAATAAAAAGTCTTATCCCAGATGCTCTTTAAAATAAGTATTTCTAAAATTATTGGGGCAGCAGTGCTGTTAGATGCTCAGAAAACTTGTGGCAAGTTTTGTCCTGAGAGGAATAAATCCTTCTCAGAAGCAGGAGGACAGCAGAATAATGACAATACTTAAAACATCATAGGTGAACATGGAAAACTCACCAGGTGATAAAGATTTGTCAAGGAAAAGAATGGCAGACAGATTGTTTCCATCCGAAGAGAAATAATTGTTGAGGTGTAGGAATGTTAGAAGGAAAGTCTTTTAGACCAAAGAGCAGTAGCAGATGCAGAGGTAGGTTTTATTAAGCTCAAGGAGTGGCGGCTTTGAATAGGTTTCTTCTTTCAGATGCAACAGGAGAAGGGAAGGAAACCACATGGAGTACTTTTGTTGGGAATGAATGTTGCAGACACAAGACCTGAGAGGTACATGGAGATGTGAAGGAAGGAAGAAAGCAGATGCCAGAAGGACAGATGCACTCTGGAAGAGGTGTCCAAAGATCACAGAAAGGGCAGCTGGAGAGCACAAGAAAAAATGGGAACATAACAGTTAGTGAGGGAGCAAAAACTTGTTAGAGATTGTGACTTGGTGGGTGGAGGATGAAAAGAGAAAACAGATGTCACTAGATACTTGGAAAAGCACAGCTCTATAGAGGAGGCATTAGTGACAGAGATGGAAACATGAGGAAGGGAAAGAGAGAGACTCATTTCAAGGTTCATTGCGTGTGTATGAATAAAATATGGTTAATTCTCCCCTGAAATGAAGTATTGCTTAAGACAGAAAGGGAGGGTACTGACAGATTACCTTACTTTAGGGCTTGCCAGACTACGGGGTATTTAGTAATACATCTTACGTACCTAATTTCATAATGAACAAGTCTGTACAACTAGAAGACTGGGGTTTTTTTCAACTCTCATGTCTGTTTTTGATATATTAGCAACTGTGTATTATTCTACAGCACTACAGTGATAGGTCATTCTGATGTTTAGTAGCATCCTTTTGTCCATAAATCTTTGATTCTTTCCCCATTGCCTCAGTACCTGAGTGTAGACTGTGCCCTCTCAAGAGGCTTGGACATAGGAAGGTAGCTTGCAGCTGGTCTGAGTTTTGTTTTAAGTTTCAAAATGATAATTTAAGAAGTTAATTGATGCAGTGACGTAGTTTGAATGCTTTGTGCCATTATGTCAAGAAATTATGTGTGAAAAAAGAACTATTAACTCTTATCTGGGGAAAAAAAGTGGTGGGGGAAATTTTAGTCTGTATTTTTTTTGAGCTTTGAGCTGCATGTGGTCCTGAACTCATCTAGACTTTTTCCCATTTGTTTTCCTTTCAAAGGTGCTATTTGGCTCTGGTAGTAGTCTCCTCTACAGGAAGCACCTCCTGATTTTGTAGAACTGGAACTTCACTACCCTAGTTTTTATCAACAAAATTCCAGAATTTAATGTACGATACGAATTTCAGCTCACGAGCTCTGGGCTTCCTTAGCTGCCCTGCCAATATTGCCTTTATGCTGTTATTGGCATTAACCAGGCCTGCAGCACCTATTAATGTACAGAAACAGATAAAGAGGGGATTAAGCATTCTTTTTTTTTTTTTTTCCATCAATTGTATTAATTTTCCTATCACGAATTCTTTTGATACACACGTTCCTGTTAATTTGAATAAATACAATAGAAGAATAATGGGCAACAATCCACTCTAGGTAGTCACCTTTTGTCATTTTTTCTTGGAGTGTGTTTTTCTTTCTTTAAGTATTATAAATAATAAGATGTCATGATATTGCATAAATTACTACTTAAATAAATTTCATATGTGTATAGACTTAAATTCCCTTCTGTGGTCAACTTTTCATGCTGAAAACAAGAAATATGTGTACACAGATGCTAACAGGGCCCTGCTGTCAGATGGAATTGCTTGCTAATCCTTTACCAGATAAAGGAGAAATGCAGGTTCAGAATCATCTAGAGTCACAAATTTCAACTTTTATGTAAATGTTGATCATTTTCAAAAAAAAAACCAAACAAACCCAAACAAAAAACATGCATACAGAAACAAAGTCAATACACAGATAGCATCAGCAGCATTTGTCCCATAATCTCTGTTCCTTGCTTCTTTGAGGCTAAACTGGAGACCACATTGATGATCCAGGGCTTGTGGCTGGGAAGCACTTGAAGTTAGATTTTACATCAGCCTGTATCCAAGTCCTTTTCGCTCAAATGAAACTTAATCACTTTCCTGAACCAATTTTGTGTGACATTTTCAATACTGAAATTCACAAAAATTACATAAGCGTTAAGATCTGTCTTGTTTTTCAGAAAGAAACACAAGAAGTAGGGTATAGATAAAGGCTTTGTTCTTGTTATTCTCAGTTTTATTTTTCCCTCATGCTGAATTTTCCTCTTCCTTCCAGGTTTGACTAGAACCATTTCATTTTTACTTTTATTGCAAAACCTTCTCAGGCCACCACCATTCTTCTCATCCTGCCTCCAGGCACTTTGCTCAGGTGGCATTCTGCTTCCCCTGATGCATCCCAGGAGCCATATGTTCCACCTTCCTCTTTCTCAAACAAACCTGTCCTCCTAATGACTGCTTTTCTAGGCAGTTCAAGCAAATACTTATTTTTTCATGTTGAGTTTGAATTCTCTCTTCCCTCCAGCACAAGAAATCAGTACCTCCTCCAGTGTTTCCCACTCCTTTTCTGTTTTTCCATTTTTTCTAGTCCTTCCCATCTTGCTGATGGCTCTTTGAGGGACAGTTTCAGCAGCTCTGTTTCATTTCTCCTTCCTTATCTGTTAATATTTCTAACCTGTACTTGTCATCTCCTCTGCTGCTGTACATCCTTCTCCCTGATGTCTTTCATCCTGGTGTTCTCCATAGCACCTTCTTTCAGGAGCATCTCTAATGTCACAGAATCACAGAATTTGCTCTGGCTTAAAAGACCATTAAGATAATATAGTGCAACCTTAAACTAATTCTACCAAGTCCAGTGCTAAACCATACTCTTAAGCACCTCATCTACACATCTTTTAACACCTTCAGGAGGCTCAACCCTCCTGCACAGCCTATTCCAGTGTTTAATAGCTCTTTCAGTGAAGAATTTTCTTTTAATATCCAATCTAAATCACCCCTGGCACAACTTCAGACAATTTCCACTTTTCCTGTTGCTTGTTACTTGGGAGAAGAGACCAACACCCACCTCACTACAACCTTCATTGAGGTTGTTGTAGAGAGCAATGTCTTCCCTCAGCATCTTATTCTCCAGACTAAGTAATCCTAGTTCTCTCAGATGTTCCTCATGAGACTTACGCTCTAGACCATTCACCAGCTTTGTTGCCCTTCTCTGGACTTGCTCCAGCACCTCAATGTCTGTCTGGTAGTGAGAGGCCTAATACTAAGCACAGTACTCAGGGTGTGGCCTCACCAGTGCCAAATACAGGGGGGACAACCATTTCCCTTGTCCTGCCCACACTATTCCTGATACAAGCCAGGATGCCATTGGCCTTCTTGGCCACCTGAGCACACTGCTGGCTCATATTCAGCTGGCTGTCAACCAGCACCACCAGGTCCTTTTCTGCCTGGCAGCTTTCCAACCACTCTTCCCCAGGTCTGTAGTGTTGCCTCGGGTTGTTGTGACCCACGTGCAGGACCCACCACTTGGCCTTGTTGAATCTCATACAGTTGGCCTCAGCTCATTGATACAACCTGTCCAGCTCCCTTTACAGAGCCTTCTGCCCTCAGGCAGCTCAACACTCCCACCCAACTTGGTGTCATCTGCAAACTTAGTGAGGGTGCACTCCATCCCCTTGTCCTGATCCTTGCTAAAGGTAATAAACAGAACTGGCCCCAGCACTGAGCCCTTGGCAACACCACTTGTAACCAGCCACCAGCTGGATTTAACTCCATTCGCCACAACTCTTTGGGCCTGGCTGCCGAGCCATTTTTTACCCAGTGAGGTGTACTTCAGTCTGAGACATAAGTAGCCCGTTTCTTCAGGAAAATTCTGTGAGAAACAGTGTTGAAGGTCTTACTAAGGTCCAGGTAAACAACATCCACAGCCTCTCTCTCATTTACTAAGTGGGTCGCCTTGTCACAGAAGGAGATGAGGTTCATCAAGCAGGATCTGCCTTTCATAAACCCCTGCTGACTGGGTCTCATCTCCTGGTTGTCCTGCATGTGCTGCATAATGCCACTCAAGATGATCTCTCCATCATCTTGTTCCTCTTTTCTGGCTTCCAGTCTGCTGCTCCTTTCTGCTTTCTGTCTTGCCTCCTCCTCTCCTGTTTTTTTACTAGAAAGGTCTCCCATTAAATCAAACCCTTTCTGCAGCAGATGGGTTTGCAGGCAATTAGCTCTTGCATATATGAGCTGCCAGCAGAATCCCATCAGGTCCTGTGCTGTGTGTTCTGCCCCAAGGGTCGGAGGGCAACCAGAGCTGAGGGTATCATGGTACAAAAGACCCTTCTGTTAGACTGATGGTTTTTTGCAGGATAAAATCCTCTCCGTTCACCGAGTGTGAATGAAAATCAGGATCGAAAGATCTTGAGGAATTTGTTAACAATACATAATTAAAAGGTAATCAGAGGATGTTGTGTTGAGCATTGGTAATACAACACTATTCATTTACTAAATCTTACTAAATTCCTATAAATTTCTAAGACTCTTCTGGAATCCCAGACACCCAGATATATGCATACACATGCACTCACTTCCATGCAGACTCACCTGCCATCTGAGGACCTTCCCCTCCTGACCTTCCCTTCACACACCCTGTGGGGAGGAGGCACCCCAGGCAGACCTCCAAAGTGGGGGGATCCCTGTGTGCTTCCCCAGCACCACCAGCCCAGCTGTGCAACCTAATCCTTGTGTTATTTCATACACACAGAGCATAGTCATGTGTTAGGACCGTCGGGGCCAGGTTAGGGAGAGGTCGGGAGCCAAGCACAAGATCCTGTGGACACTGTGGGTCCAGCCTGCACATTCTGCCATCCCTTTTGACATTGCAGAGATGAAGTTCATTTCCTTCAGTGGTCACCAGTGCTGTCTTGTCATTCAAAGGCTTAAAAAGCTCTTAGAGCTTTTTTTCTGTGTGCCGTAGGTGGTGACCACTGGATATTATATATTAAAGTATTCCATAGCATTAAAATCCCATGAAAAACTCTTTTCTCAACTTTTTTTTCTCCCTATGTAGCAACAGTGAGGATTGCTGAAAGGGATAATTAGAGGCACAGCAGGTAACACCACCTATAGTTAAGGTTTCATAACTCTTTTTTCAGTTGTGGAAAGCCAGTCTGTATGTTAACTGTTTAGGATAACATTTTCCATGCTGCATGTCTTCCTCGGGCTATTTATATTTTCCTTTTTTCTTTCATTTTGAGGAAAGTTTCAAGAAAAATTTCTTCTGCTCTTCCTGAACATGAGCATAGACAAAAATATTTGGATTTTCCAGCCTGAAAAATTTATTTCAGCTTTTTTTTGGTGAAAAACTCTTGAACTTCTCTGCCATGAACTTCAAGTTTGGTTTGGACTGTAATCCTTTTTTTTTTTTTTTTTTTGTCTTCATAATCATTTGTGCAAATCAAGCCAGGTTTGGGGATCTGAAAACAAAAAAATGAGTCTTTTTAAAGAGCAGTACAAAAAAATTGTGGCTAGGAAGAGGCAAAGAGGAGATTGGAAAGGGCTCAGCAGTGGGGAACGAGCCAGGATGGAAAAGAGGCATGGGAGAAAATAACAGGTGGTGAGATGGATGCTGTGGTGTTAGTATGTTCAGGAGAAAAGAGTTGGAAGGGGTTGGAAGCAGGAGGAAAGGGAAAGAAGCAAAAGGATAGAAAAGAGATCCAGGCAAGGTGAAGAGGAACAAGGAAAGGCTCTGGCAGACAAGTGGAAGGGCACGCTGTGGCAGCAACACGTTACTGGACAAGCTCTGGTCCTGTTAGCTTGCCTCTTTCCACTACTTTGCCTTCAGAAGATGTCCCTGAGTACTCTTGGCAAATCATGCTTCTCTAGAGCAGGGCTTGCCAAGGATACTATCCTTAAAAATTGTTTTTCATAGTTCATAATAGTTAGTCCTTTCACTGAAGGGCCTTTTGGAAGCTGCCTTCTGATGATAGTGCACCAAGGACCCATGGAACTCTTATTTCTGGGGGTTTTGGGTTCTCACTCTTACGAATTTTGAAGTTTTCAGAACACAAAACCACTTGCAAAATGCAGCAGTCAGAACATTACAAATTCGCATTTCCCAACTGAACTAAATCAGCTTCCTGTGTATGCAAACATCCATAATGACATTGGTGTGGCCTATTTTTATTTTAGTATATCTGTGTACGGACCTAGCAGAAATACACAGATTTTTTTCTTTTCACAGTTTATGCATGCCATATTCCTCACTATGGATACATTAATCAGTAGTAAAAGCAGTATCTCTTGCTATAAATTTTTCTGCTACTTAGAACAGATAATAATCCTAGACTACATTATCCACTGCCCTTTTTGGGGTTTTATTTATTTATTTATTTATTTATTTATTTTAATTCACCCTTTTATTTCTGCCTGCTGTAAAGTTAATTCCACAAAAGTAAACACAATTTGTAGTACAAATTTAGAAATTTAGAGTACTGTTCTATATGTTTAAAGGTGAGATTATGTCTTCTGTTTGTATAAATTATACTATGGAAGAGGCTTTTAATTAAAACCAGTAGTGTTGCCTTTTCCCTTTCATATGAAGTGATTATCCTGTCTACATTTTAGTAAATGGTTATTTTGGATTTGACTTGCAGTTAAGCAGAGAGTTTCCACTTCAGCTGTAATATTTTTGTTGTTACAGACAAGAATCTGCTGCTCTATGTATTCCAACCTGTAAACATTCTCCCTCCTGCTCCTCTCCTCCCCCCCAAAAAATGAAGAATCTATCTTCCTCTGTTTGCTCAGTTCATCTTGAGGAAGTATTAGTGTTTTTTGGAAAAAAGAAGTGGGCAGTGGCCAGCCAGGAGGAGAATCAGACAGAGGAGAGGCTTGCATTTGGGGTGGGACCTGTGTTACTGGAGATGGTACATATACTTAAGAACTACAGTAAATAATAATTCTTGCCAGAATGGAGAGTTAAAATACAGGTTAGATGGTGTGCTGTGGTATCTGAAATAGAGAGAGGTGTTTCTTGAAGACAAAGTAGCCTGTGTTGACTACAGAATCTCATAAACAGTCTTCTCCTTATATCTCCAGAAAAGTCCTATTTCTGGTGATGACTTACTAGCATCATGGCTTAGATTTTTCCACTATAGAAGCACATACTCTTCTAAGATTTATCAACAGTGGATTGAAGATCATGTAAGGTTTTGGCTAGGAGAAGGAAATGAGGTAGATGTGTATTCCACCTTTTTTTGTGAAACCCAGCCTGAGGATTATAAGGAAGATCTGTGGTCCCTGCACCTTTTGGAAGCTGTTAATTCCTTCTGGATGAAGAATGCCTCTGCTCCTTCAACTCTGTACTCTCACCAGAGCTGATCTTTGATCTAGTTGCTTTCATCCTGCAAATTTGGATCCAGCAGAAACACATGCATAAAACTTCTCATTTATTTTATCCCTGCCTCGGGTTTTATTGTGCCTTGGACCAACCTGCTGGAAACTTTCTAAAACGTCTCTAGACTGTTGCAGTATGTAAATTACAATCTGCTACTGTTTTGTAGTGGCTTTGCAGTATTTTATTTAGTATCATGTATACTCTGTCCTTACTGTTTCCGGTTTTCTTTTGGTGATAGAATAATCATATATTGGATGCTCAGTGAGGGAAAAATCTCAGTAGTCTCAGTATTTTGATTCTTATGTAGATAAGGTCTTGTGGCATTCAAACAGCTTAGAAAGAGAAAAGTCCTGTGTTTAAAAAAATAGTATTTTATGTTTGAATATAGAGCCCAATGAAAGAGGTGCTCAAATATGTGCATATATTACATCCACACAATCACTCTCACCTCTGTATTTCTCCACACAGCTATTCTATTCTTTTACAGATTTATGGCAAATTATTTGACTGGTGAAATGATTTTAAATATTGCCCTTGATTGAATTATAGCAATTAATATTCTCTGGAAGATTAGTTACACTATGTGTTCAGTGCCAATTCCCATTGTCTGTGAACCACAGCTATGCCAGGTGCAGTTAACTGCTCTAGCCATACAGTCCCATAAAATCTCAATAAAATCGAAAAACTGTGGAGTATGGGTAATCTTACTATAAATTGTAGTAAAAATTACCCCTGTAGACTCTATATTCTGACCATTAAGTTCATGGATACTGCTGCTTTGTACATAAAGTTTTATGAAATAAATCGACCAATTCTGCTGTCTCTACCAGACAACAAGCTGTTTTGACTGAAAATCTGATAGGTGCTCTCAGAGTGTTTTCCAACACATAAAGCACTTATAATGAACTTTAAATAGGAAGAAAAATGCCATATATGTGCTTCATGCAGTATGGACCAGCTTAGAAGAGAAAATAATGAATGCCATAATTCCCACAATAAGTGCTTTTGTTAGATCCATAAATCCAGGATTTAGTTTTCTAAAAGACATTAAGGAAACTCAACTCTAAGACTTAGTCTCTCAGGGTTTCATTTCAAACAGCATGTTTATATCTGCACCAGGAAGTGTTATTTTCACTGGTCAAAAGGTGCAGTGGCATCTCTGATGTTCTTTTTTTGACATTCTCCTGCTGAGGGACTCGGTGTTGGGCTCCTGTTCTGTGTAAACCTGCCAAGAAGGGGAATGTTCGCTCCTGCCTGCAGACATCCAGCTACAGCATGAGGCTGAGATTTCACAGATATAAAACCTGTTTTCCAAGAATAAACTAGTAGGATGGAGATGTGTTAGTCCCTCTGCTTGGTGTTTGGTCCACTCAGATGTAGTTTTTAATAAGAGGTACTTCATGTAGTCACAGATTAAGAAAGAGCAGAAGAAGTAACTGTTGGCCAGCAGCTGCTTTCTTGCACTGTTTCAGCTATTGAACTGTATCAGATGCCAGATGTAGAGACTAGGGTTATAGTTAAGACACTACAATATTCATAACTGTTTTGATTATGATTGCTGTGTCCCCCTGTGTATATATCTTCTCCAAATATTTCCAGTAGGGTGCTAAGGCAAAGAATAATTTTTTTCAGCATCACTGCGAGGGACTAAAACGTCTTGACAGCAGTAAGCAAAGGGTGGCAGGCAGGGAGAGCGGGAGCAAGTGAGGCAACACAGTGCTGTTGCTGTAGTCCATCTTCAGGTACTTACTGAGATCTCACAGACACTTTTGTTCCTCTCCCAGAAAACCAAGACATGACAAGTCACATGGCAAGGGCTCCTCTCTTTCCCTCCCCTTCCCAGCAGGAGAGGCTCCACAGCAATGGCTCAGTAGCCCATGGAGCTACATTTGTCTGCCAGGGTTGGTAGCCCAGCACGTGGCAAGACAAGAGATTGATCTCACACTACCCAGTTCCCCATGTTGTCTACTGAGCTGGGTGGTCTCAGCATCCCTGATGGCACCCATCTGCCCCCGCTGGGTGTGTGGGCAGGTCAGGGTGGTTATGTTTGTAGTGCATGTGCCTGAAGACAGGAGGTGTGAGGCTCTTCCCTTTCTTCCCAATGTCATCCAACTGCTGATCTCCAGGAGTCTGAGAGAGGATGGGGGCTGATGAAAACCTACAGTTAGGTGCCATTGGGTTGTGGGCTCATTGTGAGTGACTGATGATGATGATTATTATTGTCAAACAATATTTTTGACGATGGCAGATTGTTGCATGTTGTTCTAAAGCACTGGTGCCATATAATTTTCTTAACCATATTTACCAATACAGTCCTTCTGGGAGCTGGCATCACATGCTGCTGTGTTACTCTAGTCCTTCCATGGACACACCTGTGTGTAACAGCATTACTAATGAGGTTTTGGTAACTGTAAATTTTGGGGTGTCAGGTAGTATTTGTTTTTTCATTCCTAATGGAGGTCAGTACAAAGCAACCATTGCTTACAGCTAGAGATCCTCTTCTTCTAGCTGCTGAACACCAGCATGCACTGAAAGCAACTGGAAAGGAGTTTCTTAGAAAGACATTTGGCAAGAGCACGCATGACTCTTTCTTGCTTACTTGAGGTGCCTCACGTTTCTGCATAATTTAAACTTCCAGTGCAATAAAAATCTGTGGCTATGTTTGCCAGAACAAACACGTCACACGGGTGTGGATCAGAACTGGCCAGCCCAGCAGAGCCTCTCCAAGATCCAGGCTGACACCCTACCTGGCACAGACCTTGGCATTTCTCCCTGTGCTGCAAAGCTGTATAACTCTGCTTGTGGCTGGCAAGGCTAGTGGGTGGCTGTCAGGGCCTCTTGGAAATCCCATCGTGAGCAATCATTTCAATTAGCTGGTTGAATATTAGGCATTCTTCAGAAAAAGTAGGATGAGGAGTTTAAAATATGAAAAAAAAAAACCAGACTGAATTTGGAAATTCTTTCAGAGAGCAGAAATAGATTTTAAATTATTTTAAGAGAGCAAGTAGTTCAGATATTATTATCATGTGGCCTACGTGTGTGTTTATTTACAAAGTTACTGGCAGAGGTTCACATAATGCAGAAAGATGAGCTTTTAAGAGAAAGTGAGCCAGGGGTTTCAGTATTTAAGGATGCCAAAATTTTCTCTCTGCTTTCACACCAGCAAATATTAACACATAATGAGACATTTCAGCATTAGTTAATACTATGTGGCTTAGCTATAAAGAGAGGAAAAACTCCTGATGGTTACTTAGTTTTCTCCTGCTCTTAAATATTTGATTCATCTTTAACCCAAGGGGCTCATGTTTGCCTTTAAATCAAAGATAATGTGTAGACGTGAAATTACTTCTGGTGGCTCTTCATGAGCTGACTGATGGGATGAGTTTTCATCCCCTTCACTCACAGGAAATTTGAATGGAGAATATAAATCAGGTTGTGGTAACTGAATACTGCCAGCAGTGATGGCAGGATGTTAGTATACATGCCACCAAGGGCCCAGATTTAAGCCACCTACAAGCATCCAAGTGCAGAATTTCTAATGGCTCTTGCCCTTGCCCAGTGAGATCAGAGCACTTGGGCTGTGTGTCCCTAAATAAAGAGCTGGAAAGAAGCAAAGTGACCAGAATATAATTGGGTGGAGCCCAAAGATGATAGACAGGGAATGGTGTTTACCCAAGAGCTTAGTAACATCAGCATGTATGTGAGAAATGAGAGGAGATATGCTGGGCTCTCATTAAATTTAAATCTGCAGTTCCCCCCTTCCCAAGAGATGCTCTGATGTGGACAAGGAGCACCAGTTTAAGAGAGTGGGGAAGGGAAAAAATACTTTGATGGCATGGCCCTCTGCTCAGGTTATTCCTCTGGGAAGGTGGAGGCTGCATGCTGTTCCCAGGGGTTTAGCTTCCCTTAGCAGCCGGCAGGCTGGATCCTTCCCAGAAATTTTGCTTCCATGACATGGCTAATCCTGCACTATGTCAAAACTGACGCAGCCCTGTGCCAGAAAGCACAAATTAAATCAGTGCTTGTTAGAAAGTTGCTGTGCAAATTTAAATCTCTCCCAGCATTGCATAAGGGGCAATTTTGTCCTGAGAAACAGGATCAGGTATTGTCTGGCTTCCACAGCCAGCAGAGATTTGAAAAGCTAAAAACTGTTCAGTTCGATAGGAACAGAAGCAAGCTTGTATCTGATCCACTTCAGATTTTTACCTCGTGGCAACTGACAGTTGGCAGATACAATATTAATGATGGGAGACCAAGTTCTGGAGTATTTACAGGCTGGAGTGTGCCTTACATGAGACCCATTTGCACATCTAACTTTAAAACAAATGCAAAGAGTGAATTCAGTCACATTGCCCAGAGGGAAACTCCTTTTTGGTACAGTTTGGCAAAAGAGCCATTGAGAAGTGATTGCATCTATGTACTTGGATCAAGAGCAATTCTCTGTATTTTCTTCAGCAAAAAGGGTCATTGTTTCATGCAGCTAACAAGGATGGAAAGCGACGTGGCTGCTTGCAGCCTTCAGCACTTGCAGACATTCTTAAATAACTCCCCTGGCTTGCCAGTCTTTTCAGCATGGAGTGCTAACAGCTTGCTTCTGTAGCTCCTGTGCACTCTTTCAATGACACCTTTGTCCCATGAAAGCAGCCTCCGACTCATTTCTTTTTGCTTGCCTCGCCTGAGCCTCATTCACACTTCACAAAACCACCAGATAGCTCTGTTGGATAAATCTTGCCTTTCAAGAGGAGTGCCAAGGACCAGAACACCAGCTCATTTTTAGTATCTGAGCTTTATTAATGAAATATGTCTCCCTGTGACAGGACTTGATTCAGTGGCCCACCTGGGTCCCTTCTGGACCCGTGGTCCTAGGTTTAAAGAAAAACTTGGTCATCAGGGCAAGCAACAGCATGAAGGGAGGTTGAAATGCTCTGGCATGTTTTTTGGGCTTTATTCCACCTAGCTTGGCAATTGTATTCAATTACGAATTTGTTCTCCACCTTTTTCATCTCATTTGTTAAATTATCTTTTGCTTGCATCTCTTCATTCTTTCCAGTGTCATGTTCATTACTCCAATGATTACTCTTGATTCAGTATTTATGAACTGCTGCTGGTATTTATAAATGTTGGTGCCAGCAGTTCGACAGTTTCTTTTAGATGTCCAGGAGAAAGTCCAAGCTGTTGACATAAGTAGGAGTAATGAACTCTGAATGTATAAAAATCCTGTACTGCAGTTTGCACACTGTAGTGAGTGGTGAGGAGGAGATATCTGTTAGGCTTTCAGCCAGTTGATTCTGCACATGGCTCATTTTGGGCTGGAGAATAGCTTTAAAGGCTTTCTTTCTTGCAGCAGCTGCAACCACAGAGATGAGAAAACAGGGCAGTTTACACCAGCTGGCAGCAGCAAAGCTCAGCCTTCTGGTTACTCACCTTGGCTCCCCAGCACCAAGTCTGCAAGCTGAGAAGGTCACAAATGGAGAAGGGGACAAAAAAGGGTGTGTATGTGGGCTGACATTAAAAAATGAGGGAATAATCCCTAGATCATTCTCTAATTTAATTACAGTCTTTAGCTAGGTTCACTGTAAGAATACAACAAAAAGTGTTATTGTGTTGCCTGCCCTTGATTTTCCCCACTGATACCTCTCCATTCCTTACCTTTTGTTCTCACCCTCCTCAAGTGTCACAGCACCAGTGGGTCAGATTATCCCTAGCTTTAAAAGCACAACCCCACTGGCAACTTAGTTCCTATCTTAGGAGTGGACAGAGTAGGATTTACCTCTCTGCCTGGAAGCAGAAAGAAGGTAGCATTTTATTATAATTGAGATTTTTCATCCTAGCACATTCATCTGGAAACCACCACCATATATCTAGAAGTCTCAATATTATCTTCAGAGCTGGTAATCTGCAATAATACTGGAATAGTGTGTCTTTTAAGGAGCAAAAGTACATACAATTTTTCATTTGCATTTATACTGCCACTTTTTGCATAGGTGTATTCACACTTAAGTGATCAAAATTTGTGTATAATAATATTACGGACTAAATTATGTAAAAACTTTCATGAATTCCTGGTAGGTTTAAATACTAAGAAAGTTTCTGAGCTAGCCACTTCAAACTTTTGCTGTATTGTAAGTCAGATTAAGCAGTAGTAAAGTAAAAACATAGGGCTTTTGCTATGGTTTTAATTTTATTTATAAACATTAGATTTCACAAAAACATCATGTATATCAGCATGTAAATATTGGGCACAAAAAAATGGATTTTCTTACGTCAAGATTCACTTTAAGAAAAAAATGAAGTAATGAGAGAGAAGTAATAATAGTCCCATTCTTCAAGTTGCTTTTAAGAAGGAACATAAGGGAACAAGACATCCTTAGAAACAGGACTTCTGTCCAAGTAATTCTCTGGGGCTAAATCAGGTGACTAGGTGGTTCAGTTCCTCTTAAAAATCAAATATTAGATTATCCTTAATGCTCAGGTATGCACTGAATGCTGTCATATGTAAGTTTTGACTTGGAGAATTTCAGTCAGGATGTAGCTCATTCTATCTAAAACAATGAAATGTTTTGAACATTTTCTGAGTTGTGTCTCATGCAGGTCGTTGTTCATTATCAACAGTCTTTGAAAGTATTTATCACACATGAAGAAATAATAAGCAGTCCAAATGTAGTTCCAGAAGGGATTGTTGCATCAGCTTACTGGACATATTTTAATGGTATTTTCTTTGTGAAGTACTTTAACAGAAAAAAAAGTGCGTTTGAAGGGTGCTTTTAATCACTCTTCTTTTACTCAGAGGTGGTTTCAAGCTAAGACATAAATTAAAATTTAATACCAACTTTCCCTCTGAGTCATCAGTCATTTGGGGACTATTCATCAGTGCTACTT
Organism: Florisuga fusca; assembly: GCA_038090715.1. Lineage (NCBI taxonomy): Eukaryota > Metazoa > Chordata > Aves > Apodiformes > Trochilidae > Florisuga > Florisuga fusca. Next base: position 40,474,414 of record JAAWXA010000003.1, read on the forward strand.
TTATGGCTGCACAGCTCATAGAGTATCTGGAGCCCTCCCATTCCTCAGTGTAATTCAGTCCCTTTTCTAGAGTCGGTGAACATGGTAACGTAACAAACACGACAGAATGGGAAATATAACTGTGACTTCTGGAGCTGCTGTCTAGCCATAGGACCTGGATGCAGTCCTGTGTAATGTGCTCTAGGTGATTCTACTGAAGTGGGAGAGTTGGACTAGATGGTTTCTAGAGGTCCCTTCCAACTCTTGACAATTCTGTGACTCTGTGGTATCTCATGATGGACAGTCAGAATCAAAGATTGCTTCTGCAGTGTTGCTGTAAAATTCATGCCCGAGTGTGCTGTATTGTGCAAAACAGACCTTCTTTCTCTTTGCTTTCTGAAGGCAGGCAGAATAAGTTACTTGAGGCTAAACTTGAGTTTTTGATGAATATTGTATATGCAGTTTTATTTCAGGTCTGCTGAATGTGTTAGTGTCACCTCTGCGTGTTTGCACACCTGCATGCTGCTGGAAAAGCTTGCACCTCCTTGTAGCCCCACCAGATAGATGCCTTTGTGATTCCCATCCCAGGAGCTCAGCACAAGCAGTGCCATCCAACCTGAGTGAGCGGATGTGTTGTGCCACCCTGATGTTGTTCTGGGACGAGATTAATTTCAGCGCACTCGTATTAATCCATTATATGTCTCTTTCCAGCACAAATGGACCCCCGAGGCCTATCTCCCAGACAAATTAAAAGTGACAGTGATGATGACGACCTGCCAAATGTGACCTTAGATAGCGTTAATGAAACTGGATCTACAGCGCTCTCCATAGCCAGAGCAGTACAAGAGTAAGTATCACATTCCCAGAGTGAGCTCAGCACTGCTGAGGTTCTCCTGGGCTGGTGGAGACAATGGTCCTCAGCAGCTCTGCAGGGCCAGAATACCTCCCAGCATCTCTTCTTCTGTAGCTTTGCGCCCTTAAGGAAGAGATGGCTGCATCTCTCTCTTGATTATTTTTTTCCTTTCTTTCTCCCCGTCCTCATTATTAGGTAAAGTTTCAAACTGGAATTGTTTCTTCTCCTTTGTTTACTTGCAAAGCTTGCAGTGTTTTTTTGTCCTCTCCAAAGTCAGACCAGGTTAAGCTTTCAGTCAAAAAGCATGAATTTTTTTTCTTGACTTATTTTGCAAGGAGCTTCTTCTAGTTGCTGTCAAATAGGAACTGCCCACATTTCTCTGGAAGGACAGTGTCATTGAAAGGAAATTATCATGGGGATTTGAACAGTTTTTCTATTGCTGTTATTTTTCTGTGTCCTTTTACTCACTGGATGGGCAAATAACTTCTTAATGTCTATATTACCTGTTTAAATAAAAGGAAAAACTTCATCATGAACATTAGCAATTCTGTAGATGAAAGAGCTTGCTCAGTCACTGTAGCAGCTGGAAAGGAACCAACTGTGAGGTAAATAAGTATTAATAACCCCATTTTATAGGTGAGGAAAATGAGGTTACGCGTAAAGGTCACCCTGTAGGTCTGAAGCAGAGCTAGAAATAGAACTAGAGCCTCCAGGCACTGAAGCCTGTGCTAGACCCACAAAACACATTGCTTTATTTGAGAGGTTCAAAATATGGGCATTCTGGATGTTATTAAACAGGAAGCGGTATAATAAAGGTCATTAGACGTTGTTAGGATATAATACTATTACAGATGCATTTTAAATGCCTTATCTAAAAGTGCCCAGCTTTGCTATGTTTTCCTGGCCATCAGTAGCTTTTGCACTGGTGTTTCCAAAACCATCTTTTATTTGCTTAGAGGAAACCCAGCCACGTTTGAGAGGGGAATGCTTTTGGGGGGATTTTCACCAGACATCCACTAATTCATTTTCTTGTCAAGTGGAGTAAACTCAAAGCTATATATCCTTTAAGCAGAAAGGGTGTTTTCTGTGGGCAAGGCAAAGCATTCGCTCTCACTGTAGTTGGAATGTTCCCCTTCTGCTTGCAATGGAGGAAGAGAAGTTTTCTTCACCAGGAACACTGCTGCTTGATCAGCAGGCCTCACACATATTTTGAGTTCACTAGTTACAACACCAGACCCTGAAGTGCTAAGTATTTTTTTCTCAGTTTATAGCACACATAGTAAGCCAGAAAAATAAAACAACCCATCATGATTTTGCACTAAATGGTTCTGTTTAATTAATGAAAAAGAGGTAGTGTGAGGTGCTAGCAAATACTTTTAACATATGACTGGCAGGCAGATACTGTTTCTGTGGTATATATTACTTGAACACTTAGAGAACTGGTCAAACCATGAAGACCTTTTTTAGCTTTTCCACAATGCATTCCACAGTTTGTGAAGGTAAATGTGTTGAATATTACTTGGCTGGCTCTGTAGCTTAAGAATTAAATTAAGAAATTTAATAATGTAACATCAGCTCATCCTTGTTACAGGTTTTATTTAAGCAGTAATCTGTTAGTTTATTTCAAAAGCCCCATTAAGAAAATCTAATTTGACTGTGATCTGCACTTTGTCTTCTTTTTTTACTTCATTCTCACAGACACTACACATACAGCTGCTGAGCTGAAAAGAGATGTTAGCACATTATACCAGCTCCAATCTATTTATTTACTGGTTTATAATATAGTGCCTTACAGACTGGCTCTATTTTTAATTTAACATGTATGTTACTGTTAGATGTTTAGCAAAGCAGCCCACTGTTCATAAAAGCCTGAATTCTACATACCCTTATTGCAGTGAGGAAAGTGCCTTTGAAGCCATCCAAAGGGAGATCCTGTGTGCTCAATTTCAGCATCTAAACTTATCAGACAGGAGCTCCCTCTGAGGACATGGAAGTGCACCTACTGTTCTGCTGAGTAACTAGGCAGCACAGGGGCATGTATAGAAAGACTGCTTCAGTAGGAATTAATTCAATTAATTCAGCTGCCTGAGTGAGGTAGGCTGAACCTCCAAGTCTAGAAGACTGTCCTAAAGAGTGTGGTCTTCTTAAATGATCTTGTGAGCTCTTCCTTGTGAATCTGCAATAAAAATTTAAAAAAACAAACTTCTTGCTGAGAGTGTCTGCTTCTTGTGGGATACTGGCTGGGAAGTACAGCGTGGCCCCTCCAGAGGTATGGCAGCATCCTTTCCTTCATAGCGGATTGCTGTGCTGCAATCTTGTCTTTGTTATCAAAATGCCAAGCCTACTTTGTAGATGCTAGTGGCAGCTATGAGACAGCAGTTACCTTTTTATGATTGGTTTTCAGACATGTTTTAAATTAATCCTGCATAGGGATTATAAATACATACATATATGTACATATATGAGCCTATTCTCCAGGAGCAGAGAAGGATTTCAAGTACCCCGTGGTAGGTATTTGCTTTTGGTTTGTCTTGTGCAGCCCCTCACATAATGTGTGGAGCTGTGGGGCGCTGCCTTGGTGAGGCTCCTGGCTTTCCCCATGGGCTGTCTGTGGGGTTCAAGATTGGGTTCTTAGTTCTCTTTGGACATCTGCAGCTCAGGTATCTGTGTCTGAGCTACTTGTCTCACCTCCTAGCATACATGCCGAATAGCAGTTGGTGTGTCCAGGCAGTAATTCCTTTGACCTATTCTAGGTGTTTAACTTAGGGAGAGAGTCTCATGCCCATGAGCTCCCATTCCTGTCCACTGACCACAGGCAGTGCAGACAGCTGCCCAGGACCCGTGTGTCAGCACTGCAGATCTCTGCTGTGAGGTGAGGGTACAGCAATCTGCAGTGCCTGACTGGGGATGCAGAGTGCCAGAAGCTGGGAGTGACAGGATGATACTGAATGCTCTGACATCTTCCCTTGAATCTAAATCTGCTAGGAGGGGTCAGAAATGCCAAGGTTTTAGCCACAGGCTGAAGGAAATAGGCTAGTCACTGTTTGGGGAGGAACTGGTTTTTTAGTGCATCTGTTTTTAAGCTTGTTGTCTTGGAAACTACCCTTATGTGGCTGGGTCATAGGACACTCTGGAATGCCTATATGAAAGCTTTGCTTTTCAAGTCCTCTTAAAACTGGAAGGCATCCTACTGTGCTTCTTTGTTTCAGGTCCACCGTAGTCTTAGAAGAAAAAAATTCTTGCCAGTAAAAATCGTGGCAATCAAACTCTGACAGCCATATGTTTGGCATTAGTTCTTACTTACTTAAGTAGAAAGTAATTCACTTGCATATTTGTAAAATAACCAAGTATGACTGTTTCTTTCTCAGAAAAATTGCCTTTTTGCTGCTGACTTTAGATTGGCTGAGCTTCCAGACTTTTCAGTAGTTCTTTTGGAATTACTTTGTAGTCCTCCTTTAGTTCAGCAAACCCAATCAATAATGTAAAGTTATAGATAAGCAAAGTAATTTTGCCAAGCAATGCTGCTTTGTTGAGATTTCTCAGTGCTGCTTTATGGCAGTTGCTATGTGTTACCATAATGTGGACTAAATAAATATATTAATCTCAGATATATGCTCTGGCTGATAATCAATAGTGCAGCAATATATAGATTTCAGTGGGCTTTGTGTTGTAATCAGCTTTTCAGCCTTTTTGTAGCATAATTTACAGACTCATTTTGACATGTAGCTCTCTAACAAAGAGCAGATTTACTTCTGTGTCTGACACCACTGATGCTTATTGCACAGCAAGAATAGCATCATATATTCAAGGCCAAACTCAGATACGCTCTAGAAATCTTTATGAAGCCAAGGGAAGAGAAGGTATTAGTCAAGTCCTAGAAGGCCAGTAAAAGTTTTCAAGGACCCTCCTTGGAGGAAGCGTGCTGCCCCCTCAGCCTAATAGCCTGTGCATCCCTGGATAGCCCTGATGCATCAGGACTCAGGAGCCATGTCTGTGGTACATAGCAACAGGGCATTACCCTCAACCCTCAACAGGGCATTAATTTTCTCTCCCTGCACGGTTGTGCAGTAAAATACATTATTTTACAGTGTGGAGCCCTCTCTCCGTGAACACACATGACATAAGATCTCCTTGCAGAGGCTGAGGATAGAAGTGGGAATTTTTAGTATGTTAGAAGTGGTTATTTTTAGTATGAACATTCATTGTATTGGTAGAAATCCAAGATGCAGGAATTCCTCCTTCTCTCTTCTAGACTTTTTTCTCCTTGGTGGGTGTAGACAGAGGGAACCCCTGTGACAAAACCATTTTTCCTTTCAAGTAATGGGAAGGAGGAAATGGACTGTGTATATAAAGTGAGGAAGCTTAAGGTAGCTTCTTGTTTTTCCAGGGTGATGGAGAGGCAGAAAATTCAAAGAGGAAATCCCAAGTACTTGCAGTTATAACTGCAGTTAACTCATGGAAATGTGATTTGTCATTTGGATGTGACCATGGTGACCTTGAGCATGAACTCTTCTTTGCGCTGAGCTGTTTGCTGCTGAGTGCTTGTCTGAAAATGAGATTAGGGGCTTTGACCTTACCCCCATTCTCTTTGGCTACGTTATGTGATTGATACTAATGTGATCATCTTACTTCATTTTTTAAATTCTGCTGGCTTTTATTACTGCAATACAGTGGAAGATAGTTTTGTATACTGCATTAGCCAGAAAGAAATTCCACAGCAAACAGACAGCATAGCCATAGTACCAATGTACTGTCTTAAACTGATACGTATTTTTCAAATCTGATTTTTTCTTCTTTGAAATCTTTTTTTCTCCCTCCTCTTCTTCATTGTAAATCAACTTCTGGGGTTGATTTTTATCTCTTTTGAGGTTTATGTCTGTGTTGCATCAGCATGCATTTTCTGCACTGGTATTTTCTGTTTTCCTGCTTCAGCTACCGACATTACTACCGTTGTGCTTTTCATTATAGGGAACTTTCACCACAGTTTTTTTATTCTAGTTACAGACATAATGCTTTGTCCTGAGTCTCTAAGAAACTTAAGTGAGGTTATTTTGGCAGTACTTGAGTGAACTTTGCTTCTCTCTCCTCTGGTACATCCGCCCCATATGAACAAATGCTCATTTTAAAACTGGTACACATGGATGGTGATTTTACAGAGGGAGGACTGACTAGTGCTGGTCCAGAATTTCTCAGTAAAGCATTTGAATGCTGATTTGTCTAAACCAAAATCATGAGAATACATTAGTTTCAATTTTATTTTTCTCATGAAGCCAAGTCTGGGATGTGTTTTTCCATTGCAGTAAGGTTTTAGAACGGAAGATTGCGCAGTTGCTGCAATGCTTCTGGTGGGAAATTGGACCCTACACTCAGAAACCAGAACTGCCTGTGGACCTTCTGCCTCTCCAGCCAGGAGTGGTGCTTCTTTTCAGGCTCCTCAAGAGTTACTCCACAAAAGGAACTGACTTACTAGACAATGAGAGAGAGGCGTGTATGCTGACATGTAAATGAAAGACATTGGTGACACAGAGCCCTGTGAGGCAGGTAGTCATTTGTATTATGGCTGATGCCCCCAGTGTTTCATTATTTCACGGATGTTTCTGGTCTAGTTTTATTTTATTTCCTTCAGTAATCTCAGATAAGTATACTGTGGCCAAAAAGAAAGGGATTTTGCAGTGGAAAGTGTTACTGGATTGGAAATGTGCAAGTGACCCAAGGGCAGCATTGAGCTGGCAGAGTTGTACTGTGTCTCAGCTAGTTTAGGGAACCTCTAGACAGTACTGGGCTGCCCAGTTTGGACATGTCCTTGCAGCAAGGTTCATCTCTCACAATGTAATCTGTCTAAAAGGTAGGCTCAAGTATTTTGGATTTCCTCAGTGGAGAGAGATGTGCATACTGCTAGGTCCAATAATCTCATGAGTTGTGTTTATCTACCTTTTGGAGGTGTCTACCTTCCCCTGTTGTTTTAAAGAGCCTGGACAAATGGCTTGGGGAGGGTGATAAACCTTAACATTGCTGAAGTTCTATGTGAGGAATCCTCTTCTATGTGATTTTCTAAGGCCATGCTGGAAGTATGCCACTCAAGAACAAACTAAACCAGTGCATCTAAACTTCGGGCCTATGCAACTACTATAGGTGTGATTCCTTCTGTGTACATGCAGTTTGGATAATTCATTAAAGAAGTACTGACTTCTTTTACAGTGTATTTATATGGCACTTTACAAACTTTCTTCTACTGGAGTTTCAATTGTCAGAACCTTCTGTTTGGATATATTGTAAGCAGTGAGCTTAAAGCTGTACTAAGGACTACTTCTACAAGAGCTTGAAAGCCTATATAGCTTTGGCAATTGCTCTTCAGGCACTGCAAGTCTTTGATTTCAGTAATTCAAAAGTTTGGGTTTTGTTTTTTTTTTCATATGTGAAATATGCTAAATGCTATTAAAAAAAAAAAACAACCATTCTTCTGTGCATGTGCAGAGATTCTAGGATTTTTGGTGTGGAAATCTACAGGTATATGTAGAGCCTTTTTCCAGGATAACAGATTTCCCATCAGGCAGCAATCATGAGGAACAAATGCCAGGTAGATGGCAATTGTAAATCAAAAGCAGCTTCTGCAAAGAAATTTACATCACTGCCTGCTTTGGAAAGACTGTATTGTTTAAATTACAGTGTATTAGGAGATAGGGGTATTGTCAAATTGTTCCCTGAAGGAAGCTAATTTGAAAATAAAAAGTGCTTTTAGCTTGTTCTACACAGAATTGTGTTTTACTGCTTCCCCTGTAACAGTAAGTTACCATGACTGTTGAGTAGATTAATCTAGAATAAGAAAACATTGCCATTAGGGTATCTGTTCTCTTCTATTCAGTCACTTTGAAGTTCTAGACATTGTTCTTCACTGAGTATTTTACCATAGCATTGCTAGGAGTAATATTTTCCTTTTAGGAGAAATATTTAAATTACATGCATAAGAATTGGGAAGAACCAAGGAATCCGTGTTCTTTTAACATCCAGGGGAGTTTTATCATTAAATTCATTTGGCCTACTGATTAATCTTAAAACTGTAACGGAACTCTGGAGGCTATAACAAGCAAAAAAAGAAGTAGTTCAGCTTTTAGGATGTTGGAGGAGCCAGCGTGGTGCATCAAGAGAAATGTTTATAATATGTATGGATTCATAGATACCTTTCCATATGTCTCATTACCTTTATCCATTACAATTGAACTTTTAGAGGTTGTGTTTCCCAGCTTCAGTTCAGTGTCTATACTGAAGTGCAATATAATTGCCTTTTTAAAAAGTAGATGAAATCTGTTAATTAATTTGGATTTTAGTCCAGTCATTTCAAGGTAGTTACCAAACTTTGCCATTATTGGGATTTTACACTACTAAACATGTTTGCAAAATGTGCTTTGTAATAAAATGCCCCAAAACAATAGTGTATGAATGCATCTCATCTAGCACTTTTATCTTTGGAGTGCTTCGCAAACATAACTAATTACATCGTACAGGTCCCCTGTGTGTTCAAATATTATAATTATCCTCAGGTTAGTGACTTGCTCAAGGCCATGGAGCACAGCAGAGGATGATCTGGGATCAGGAACGTCTGCCTTCCAGTCCCATGCTTAATCTGCTCCAATGTGCTGCTCCAGAGTGAAGCTTGAGTCATTAGTGGTTAGCTATGTGAAATGCATTTTATTGATAGGGAGGCAGGCATTGTGTAATTGCTTGCAGAGCATGACACCAAAGAATGAATTATAAATAGCATTATGCATTACTGCTATCCAGCTAGCAGTTTGTACACCTATTTGGCATTTTTTTTTTTTTTTTTTTTTTTTCCTTCCTAAATCAGCACACAAAGCAGAGACAGAGCTGTGTGCATTAAGAAATTCAAACTGTAGCAAATACTCGCCAGTGTGGATTAGATAGCACAACACTGCCAGAAAAAGCCACAATAAAACTACCTCAGTGAGCTGCTATCTTGACTTACTGATAAGAAAAAGAAAGAGCATTGTCCTTTGCTGTCACTTGAGCCAAAATTACTTCTTTTTTCCTTATCTAGATCAGATAAGTTTTTATCTTCCCTTTTCCATAAGGCAGTTCCTGTGATTTTGTGACAGAAAAACATGCAGCACAATTAAATCATAATAGCAGTGCTTATACCAGTTTATGGGAAAATGTTTCCTGAGTGCTTAGATCAATGCATGCAAAACCACAAAAATCTGTGTAGGTCACAGGTGTATAAACTCCATGCAAAGGAGGGCACTATTAAGAGGAGCACTGTTAGCAAGGCTTAATTGAGTGAGCATGTGAATTCAGAGATCCAAAAAAACCCCAAAACAATCAACACATTTTTTTTTCCGCCACTTTCCTGCACAACGGGAAAAGATTGTGCTAGGTTTTTCTCTTTATTACTTTTGTCCTCTTTCACTAGTATGACTCCACAGTGATTTCATTTCTCACATCAAGTTCTTTTTAGGCTGGAGATAAAAAGGAGTGAAAGGAAGCTGCTGGATGATGGATTTGGAAGAGTTTTTTTGTCCTGAGACTGTGTGGCAAGGTGTCATTCTCCATGTCTATGTGACCGAGGACAAGAGAGTTACTATTTTGAACACATCAAAAAAAGGATAATTGGAGTGTAAAGCCACCACACACATGAAGTCACTGTAGCCAAAATAAAAGGCATTGAAGACTGAAACAAGGAGTAAAGCAACACAATGGCTGAGATAATAACATCCTGAGGTGTGACAGAAGTAATGAAAGTCACATTTCAGAATCAAGCCAAGCACCTTCATTGCTATAGCCATGACAAACAAAAGACATGTCAAGAATGAAGTTTTGTGTTGTGTTTTTATTTATTTACCCTTCTGGGTTATACTGAGTTGCCAGGGGATACAGTAGTGCAAGGAAATAAGGAAACTGAGACAGGCAGAAAATAAGGAAGAGACCAAGGTGGATCTCAGGAGGCAGCAATGGCAAAACCACTCTTGCCTACCATGTATAACTAAGCTCAGGCAATGGGGAGGGTGCTGGCAGGTACTGAGATCAGAGGCTGCCCTAAAAAGTGCTCATCCTGTGGCCTGGCTACAATATCTGCTGCTGGCAGAAATCTGCATTGTAAGCAGAGCCTGAAAAATGAAATAACCTGGAAAGTAACAGAAGCTGCTGGGAGGCCCAAAAAAGAAATGCTTGCATTTCTGTGCTTGTGTCAGGTTAGATGGGGCTTGGAGCAACCTGGTCTAGTGGGAGGTGACCCTTTCCGTGGCAGGAGGGTTGGAATTAGATGATCTTTAAGGTCTGTTCCAACCCAAACCATTCTGTGATTCTGTAGGGCTTGAATGCTGCATGATAAATTGGGGACACACAATGCTGTCAGGTAGACAAATTGCTCACATAGAAGCGTGTTTCTCTTAAGAACTTGTGGCTATTGCTCTTTCTTCAATCAGTTTTCAATCGTGGCCAAGGAGTCAAAACATTTATAAACAAGTTCACTCAAATAATGAGTCATAAAAGTTTCAAAAGCACAATAATAGGATAATGTTGTATAACATTTTATTTGCCAAAAATTATTTATTCAGGTGAACAGGTTGATGCCCTTTTCACTGTCTGTATTACCCCATACCATTCTTAGATTCTCAGCCACTACTAAGGCACAGTCAAAATAAAATGTGTTTTTCCTCTTGGTTGAGGGGAAACTACCAAATACATGCAGCTCTGTAGCAGTCTTTGTCAGTATACTTCATGGGACAGAGGTATTGGTGCTCACATGTGCTCCCAACATGCTTGAGATACAGCAGGTACCCAGAACCAAGACAAATTGTAACAGCACAGGCACTTGAAACGAGCTGCAGATTGCCTGCTTTGGGGATCTGGTGGTGGAGTGATGAGGTTATAAAACAGATGATTGGCTCCATCAGTGTTTCAGAGCACCTACACAGGGCATCAATGCAGAGTTAAATGCTTTGAAGTTCAATGGGTAGAGCAACCACCTTCCTAGTGCCAGCTCCACTTACCTGCCACGTACTTGGCTGTGAATCATCTTTCACTCTCTTTGGAGCCTGGGCTTCTGACCTGTAGCTACTCATTAAAATACAGTTTGGAAAAAAAGCCCAAACAACAAACAACTAATGTTCCCACCTTTCCGTTGTGGAAAATAGGAAATGGAATATTTTTTTCAGAGCTTATCTCTACCTGTTTCAAAACTCAGAATATGCTGTCCTCTTCCTACCAGCCTTCACTGTTTTTAAGTGTGGTGGCCAGCAGCACAAGTGGTGCAACCACTTACATCTGTCCTGAAGTTAGTGGTTCTGGCACTGACTCAGGAAGCCAGGTACCTACAGTCACCAGTTCTGGAATTCAAGGCTAGGATAGAAAAGATATATAGGAGTGGTCCTACAATGTCCTTTTCCTCTTTGTTTTTTTCTCCTAAACTTGTATTTTGAATTGGGAAGTGATTATTATGGATTCTTTTTATGCTGAATCCTTGTTGTCAGGTGTTTTTTAGCCATTTTCATAGCACAGATAAGGTTTGAGCCCCCAGAGGCAAGGGGTTCAGCATTTCTCCCTATGGTTTCTGGATCAGAGCAGAGGTTGGAGGCCTCAGCCATTTAGTTTTCAGGCCAAATAGAGAGGAACATACTAAGTTTTAAGTGTCTGTACGATTGTTTGAAGGATGTCTGGCAGTCTTTTGCTTCAGTGCCTGGATACTGTAGGTTCTAAACTGTTTTATTTGTCTGCTGAATTTCCCACTGACAGAAATTCAGCAGTCAAATACTTAACCACTTTCACCAACTGTGTTTTGGCTGGCCTATTGCTTAGTTATTAAAAAAGGACCTTTATGAAAAGAAGTGTTCAGAATTGAGAGTAAGGACTTCTGGCTAATGCATTGGGTGTAGGAATAAATATTTTTGCAATAAGACACAGAGATTATTATAAACTAATTGTTATAGGAGAGAATGGTCTGTGTTACAGCTTCCAGCTGCTCTTTTTCCAGTGTGTGTTGATTTCAGTTAAGGACTAATAGGGAAGGGGAGATTTTTTCCTGATGCCCTTTGGTTAGGTACTGATGCAACTGTGAAATAAAATCTGTACCTGGTGATAGCATGGGACAGGTACCCGAGATACATTTCTGAGGGAGGAAGAGGATCTACTTAGAGAGTGAAAAAACAGCGGGACAGAAAGAGCATCCAGTTTTGATAGAGCTAATAATTTAGACTCAGAAAGTTCTTCACATCATTTTGTCTTTTTGGTAGCAGGTGCCTAACATAAGCAGAAATTTTAACATTTATCAAAGGGCAAAATTATCAAACAGTAATGATGACCAATATTTACATAATGCTTGAAGTAAGGAAATACGAGATGTTCAAAAGATGCAAAAGATTTCTTGGCAGAAAATCGGTTATTTGTAGGTTTCCAAGTACCAATGGAAAGTGCAATTATATAAATGAGAAATTATTTTGAAAGTTTTATTTTCACTTTCAACAATTCCTGTGCAACCTGGCCATTCTAATTGAGCATTTTAAAGGGTCCAAAATGTTTCCAGTGCCAATGCATCCAACTTCTATTGTTCTAGAATATTTTATGGTTAATATTCTTATTCTAATATTTTTTTCTCGTTTCTTGGGCGTTGCCTTCAGACTAATTTCAGGGTACATTTGAGATCTAAACCACAGAGAGAAGGGACAGAAAGGGGGTTATTCATGGTCTTGGCTTTCTACAGGTTAGTGGGGTTTTTCAGTGTGGTGGAACTGTTTCCAAAAGCCAGCTTTATGATGCTTTTTGTTTGAGCACATGTAGTAGGTCAGAATTCGTCAGTGCAATGGAGCATTCCACATAGTCCAAATCCCAACATAGTAGTTTATATAGCTGTGACACCATATTTGTGTTTTTCAACATTCCACATCATGATATAGAATATCTATTTTTCCTGTCGTCTCAGTTTTGAGTAAAAAGTGTTAAAAGAATAGGTTTTTCAATGGTGTACTGGGAATAATATTATTTAAGCAGCAGAATTCTGGGACCAGGCATTTGCTCCAGCCTTTGTTTCCTCTTTGTGCAGTGTCTGCCTGCTATAGATTGTCATTAATGTTTTCCTGTTGGCCACTGCTAATTTTTTAATAAGAAAATAGGATCTGCCATGGTTCAGAATTACCACCAGATGACACCTGGGCCCTTAAGCTTTGGTTCTGTTCCTGTGCAAATTAATGGCAGAGCTCCTGATGACTTAGGATTAGTTGGGACTTCTACAGAGCAATTTCAGTTTCAGGAGGAGTTTTATGTGAACAGGAAAATCCTAAAGTCCCTCCACGCTGAGGCTGTGTCCTTACTTTGCAGTAAGTGTTCCTCAAGCTTATCTAAGTCCCCTGCAATTGTTTGGGGTAACTTAAAATTCCTAATTGTCTGTGTTCAATTTCCAGAGAGAGCATGTGGGGCTGTGCCAGGTCAGCCGTTAACCCTTTTCGTTTTTTCAACTCCAGGTATGAAGCATTTTATTGTGTATTCTATGATGTTCTGTTTTATTGCCAAAGTCTAGCAGCAGTGATTTTCAGCTTCTTTCCCTCTTTATGTCATGGCTGTGTGATATGTGGGGCTGGGCAAGGTCCAAAGTTGATTTTTACTATTGCTTTTCGTATTTTGGGACTGGGAGGTTGGTGGTGTGCATTATGGGAAAGCTGCAGGGTTTTTTTGCAATTCCCAATGAGTAAAATACAAGGACAGGAAAAAAAAAATCCTGTCTGATGTTAGGCAACGCAGTTTGAAATGTTCAAAATAGTGTGCTGAAACGGAGAAACAAAGTTAATGTGAATCAACATAGCTTATGTTATAATGGGTTATTGTCAGTTACCATGAAACCAACAAGCAAAGCTGTAAAATATAGGTGAAACATCTTCACAAACATCTCCTTGCTTTTTTGTCAAGGAGGCCAAAATTTTAAAACACACCTGGTAAATGCCCTGCTTTAGAGGCAGAGTTTATATGCAAATCCACTGGGAGGTTTCAGTGAGTGTAGTGATGCCTTAAGGTGCCTTGGGTTTATCTCACTTCCCCAGGTAGAAATGATGTCAGATGTAAGAAGAGATGTACCAGCTCTGATAAGCTTCCTGTTCTTGTTGGAGTCGTTGGCTGTTGTTTTATTTGGTTTTAAAATAGTGTGCAATGAAATGTCCACTCTCAGTGGGCTTGCCTGCTTGCTTGTCCTCCCTTCTCCTTTTGTTAGCCCCTAAGAAGATCCCTTTGGAGTCAGGTTCATTGGGTGACAAGGGTTAACCCATCCATCTCCTCTTAGTAATATGTGGGCCCTCTGTCTGTGGGGTACAGAAGGAAAAACAGACATTCAATATAAACAAAAAGGTTGAAGAATAAATCTTTATTCACATTATAAGTAGATCTAAGTTTCGTAATAAAATTAAGGAGGTGGCATGTTTAAGAGTAGTTCCTTTTTCTAATTGCTAATGAGTGGTCAAAGACAGAAACCATTCCTTGAATCTACTCCTATCTCCAATTTGTCACTTACTTTGTAACTGGTATATTTATATTAAAAATCTGTAGGATCTTGTTACTCAAACATTTTCAGAGTAGCAGCACCTACAACTTCTTTGTTAAAGCCAATACATAGGTTTTAATATTTCCTCAGGTATGAAATTGAAATAATATATTTATTTTTTTAAAATCCCTAGAATTTTCTTATACCTGATTGAAATGGTTAGTGCAACTTTCAGAAACCATTCTGAAGAGCCTAGTAGTGTCACCCAAGATGATGTGTTTCTCAAATTTATCTTCCAGATACAATTTTGAATGCAAGCTTCTCTAGCTGAAATTATCAATAATATACTATACAATCACCAATTACATTAGCTTCTATTCTAAAGGATTCATTTTCAAGAAGGAGGCCTGTGTTACCAATTTTTAGCTCTTTTTTTGATGTTGTCAGTATTTTGCTTAATATATTGCTCATGAATTTTACATGTAGAATTTATGTATAACATAGCAATGAATATGAGATCCTACTAATGAGGGCCCTTAAACCACATGCATGATTAGATAAATATGGTGTAAGTAAGCTCGTGTACCAATTTTAAACCAGTGAAAGTTTGTTGGCTCTGACTGGGGTGAGATGAGACTGAAATGTCATATTTTGGTGAGAGAAGTAGATGCTAATAAAAAAATCAAAAAAAGAAACTTGGAAGAAAGATACAGGGTCTTGTATGTCTTTTTAAAATAAAGGACCAGATTTTTTCCAAAAGGTCACATTTTTCAAACCTCATTTAGATCACATGGACCTTCTCTGTAGAGTGAAAGGTGAAAATGAGGCCAATGAGATGAATATTTAAGTCAGTGTATCGTTTGAAAGTATGAATTGTTATGGTGCACTTAAAACTGCTCACACTGCAAGGAATAATCCTCACAGCTGGTCTTGCTTCCTGGAAAACAGCACTGTTGCAATTTAGGAACAGTAACTGCTTGTCAGATGTGAATTCTGCTATAGTTAAATGCAGCTATGTGAGTGTGTGTATTTCAATTGAATGGAATTTCATGCCTGTCCAGTTTTGGATCTTTTTTCAATTGGTATGGCTTAAGCTATCTTTTTCCACTAAATTTCAAGAAAATTTACTCTTCCATAAAATTACACTTGAAATTATGGTACTCCAGTTATGAAAGTACAGAAATATTTTTAGATACTTGATTTTCTTTGTGGTGGTGAAGCAACAAAATGGATAACAAAATCTTGAAGAAACTTTTTTGGTGTGTTTTCTCTCTCTTATTTTTTTTTTTTCCTTTTCAATTTTGCTCATTGCATCTGCTGAAAGCTGTAAGTTTTACTCAAGACTGATTCCACAGAAATGTTCTGCATCTACTGACCTCTATGAATGGCCACAGAGGGGGGACTGTTGCTCCGGTTTATACCTAACTGTTCTTTGCTGGTAAATTTTTGTCCATACTGTTTCCCCTTATCCAGAGCTGCTCATATCCCTCGTTTCACTGGTGACAAAGTGGTATGATTTTTGTCTTTCTGGAGAGCAGCCAGGCAGAAAGGGACCTGGGAGTCTGGATTGACAAGAAGCTGAACATGAGCCAGCAGTGTGCCCAGGTGGCCAAGAAGGCCAATGGCATCCTGGCCTGTATCAGGAACAGCGTGGCCAGCAGGTCCAAGGAAGTGATTCTGCCCCTGTACTCAGCGCTGGTGAGGCCACACCTCGAGTACTGTGTCCAGTTCTGGGCCCCTCAGTTCAGGAAGGAGATTGAGGTGCTGGAGCAGGTCCAAAGGAGGGCAAGCAGGCTGGTGAAGGGACTCGAGCACAGGCCCTATGAGGAGAGGCTGAGGGAGCTGGGGCTGTTCAGCCTGAAGAAGAGGAGGCTCAGGGGAGACCTCATCAGTCTCTACAACTCCCTGAAAGGAGGGTGTAGCCAGAGGGGAGTTGGTCTCTTTTCCCAGGCAACTATCAACAAGACAAGAGGACACAGTCTTAAGTTGTGCCAGGGGAGGTTTAGGTTAGATATTAGAAAGAATTTCTTCATGGAGAGGGTGATCAGGCATTGGAACGGGCTGCCCGGTGAAGTGGTGGATTCTCCGTCCCTGGAGACATTTAAGAAGAGACTGGATGTGGCACTCAGTGCCATGGTCTGGTAACTGCAGCGGTGGGTCAAGGGTTGGACTTGATGATCTCTGAGGTCCCTTCCAACCCAGCCAATTCTATGATTCTATGATGAATAAGTTTCAGATGCTGATGGGCACGAGAAGCCTCTTCATCCTTGGTGTCTTGCAAACAGTACTGCTTTTGCTCTTGTGTAATTTATCCTGTTCTTCTTTTTAACACCTCGTTCCACAGGCTGGGCCAGATGGGAGATGTTTGGCAGCTGGAGGACCCAGATGCTAAATTTTGGAATAGAGCTTTCCTGCTCTGGCATGTAGGTTCACGGCTGGCTTCTTGGCTTGCACCTCTGCTAGCTTCTTGGCTAGCTGTCTAGCTGGCAGCTGTAGCACTGCCTCTGGGGCTATGTTAGGGTCAGGCTGCTATGGAGTTGGATGACTTTCCTGATCTGAATTACCCGGCCAGACACCATTTTCACCTTAGTTTGCTTTGACTCTTCACTATTCAAAGATGAACACTTACGCTGTTATGTTTTATTACTGCCATTTGTAAGACTAAGTTGAAGCAGAAGTTCTCATTTGTCACCAGTTCAAAAAAAAAAAAAAAAGCATTCCAGAGTACACTGTTCCTCCTGTTCGGATTCCCATTCAGTCAGTAGGAATGTAAGGCCCAAGTCTGTACTTGCAATTCTGCTCTGGAACCAAATTGTAACTACAGAGCACAGGCTTTAAAAAAGTCATATTTCTTATGTCCAAGCTTTGATTGGTTTCATCCGTGAGTGAGTCTAGCCTCTGTCAAACAAAAAAAAAATTACATCTGGGGAGACAATCTGGATCATTTTAAAGAACAAGAAGATAGAATAATGATGCTGATAATAAATAGAATGTTACTGGTAACAGAGTGCTGCCAGAAGAAAATGCTTGATCTTCTTTTTTTCTAATTTGGAATGTTCTCATTATATACTTTAGTTTTGCCTCGGGTTTTGGGTTTTTTGTTTTTGTTTTTGTTTTTTTCATAAACGAGGTAATAAAAAAATCAATGCATCTAGGGTAGCCGAAGCATTTGATGTTACTCTCTAATCTCTGCCTTTTTCTTCATGAAGTTGCATTACTTTCAGTGGGAAAAACTGCAAAATCAGAAGGCAACTAAGACTCTGGATACTTACAGTGAAGTACAGATTAGTCATACCTGCTGTGAAATTTTCATTCCCTTACTCAGCTGTTGTGAGAGTGTGTTGTGCTACACTGCAGGCAGTGGTATTTTTATTAAATACACACAAAACTTTTTTAACACTTACACCTCATTTGGACACGAACTTCCACCTGTATGTTAAGCTTTTCAGGGTCATCTGACTTGTGAGGAAAAGCACATGAATTCCACATTATAGTCTCTGGAGAGTGTTGTGCCTTTCAGAAGCAATCAAAAAGGAGACCCGACCATCTTGTTCAGTTGTGTATTCCACTGACTGCCCAGGGAATGTAAGTGCTTCTGTAGGAATATATCCCAGTTACATTGGATAAGTTATTATGGACTATATAGGGTATCAATAGGACATAAAAGCACCTGGGTTTTTTTAGTTTGCATAGCCCTTTCTGGATGATAATGTGGCAGGGCTGTTTCTTTCAAAAAACAAGCCAGCAACAGCAATATTCCCACCTTTTGCAGGAGAACTTCATTAAGAGCCTTGCCAATAAAACAGAGACCCAAATTTCAGCTTCTCCACACAGAAATCACAGGGATATTTTAATCATTAAGATCCTTGCCACAGGATGTATCTCATCATATCAGATCATATCAGATGAGATACTTGAGGAGCAGTAGAGCATCTCATCCCCCTTACTGAATGTGGGTCATGGATAGACCATGAGCAGGGAAATCACAGGATGATAAGGAAGGTGTAGATATCAAGAGCCTGAATACAATCTGAGTGTGGTCAGGACTGAGGCTGTAGGCTATCAGCTGCCTTTGCTGGAGCAACATCAGGACAGAAACAGTCTTGAATACTATAATAGTTTTCCCTGCTCCCCTCTCAGAGATGTGTATCCTAATTTATGTGGATACACATAATTTATGTAAATGTGTATCCTAATTTATGATATGGAACCAGATACCACTTTTCTACCCGACATTTTAGTCTTATGGTTCTTGCATTCCTGGTTGCAGAGCAGCCTTGCTTCCAAGTCACTCATGCAGAGTCCTTATACCCAGGTTATTCCTGGTATGGTGGAGGTGACAAATCCACCTTTCTGTTTTAAGAAGGGCCTAAAGCCAAAGTCCTTCATTGCCTGGGTGAATTACCTGGCCACAGGACTGTGATACAGCACCTTACCAGTGCTACCATTAGAATTCCATCTGTCTTCTGAGGCTTCTTCACGAGCCCTAGGCAGAGGTCAGGATGTTGCTCTGCCTGTAGGTGCAAAAGGGTCACCTGCCAGAGAGTGTGTGAACATACACCTCTTGTAGGAACCTGGAGAAGCTCTGTCTTAACAGTGAGAGGACCTCAGGAGTTTAAGGGCATGCTGGGTAGGACTCTCCATGGGACAGTAGGTGGGAATGCAGTCATGGACTTGGGAAGGCTTTTGGATGCCTGCCTCCCAAATGAGGGTTTCAGCATGCCAGTTTTCACACTTCTCCCAAACTCCCAAACTATCTTTGTATTTCACTTCCCAAACTATATTTTCTCCTTTAAATGAGCGAGCTTTCAGTGCTTTTAAATGTAGTGGAATTAAAGATGTTATTCCCTCATCTAGAGGATTTGTTTTCCCTGTTTACCTGTTTCTGCCCTTTTGCTTATCAAAGGATGGATCTGGCTGTGCTTAGTTTTTCTCTCTCAGTCACAATCTCTGCTCCTTTCAAGAGATTCTTGTCACTTTCCGTGTCTCAGTGGCTTTGGAAATCATATATATGGGAGAGCAAATTTAAGAAAAGCAAAAACAACAGCCATGATTGTTGTCCCTTGTGCATTCTTCTCAAGCAGAGGACCAATGCGTGATGTTAAAAAATGAAGCTAAACAACTGCAAGGATGTTTTTCTCTTCCTTTGCACCTCCAGTACATTCTGTAACCCAGTTATTCTAATTGTTTTAAAACTTTTTTAAACAGGCATACTTCAAGAGGTTGCAGTAGAACAAGTGTAAATATTTCTCATAAAGCTAATGTGACCACAAGGAATGAAAAAAACATGACACAACAAAGAGCAAATCCCATGTTTTGTTTATTAACATTTTTTTTTTGCCTAATGGCAGATACTTGGAGAGAGAATCTGCTTACTTCAATGCAAGATTAGTTTAGGGTTTGCTGATTCTCAAGGCAAAACGAAGGCATAGTTTCCAACTTGAAAGCTTTTCAGTGTGTGTGATGAGCTAAAGTAATTTGTGGATTTGTGTGTTGCATTTTGACATGATTAAATGCCTTAAGTCTATTGATTTCATGCTGGGGATTAATGATGCAGAATGAAAGAGCATCAAAGAATAAAACGTGTTTACATGACTGATTAAAAAACCTTAAAAAAGACCCAGAGTACCTATTACTGGATAGGAATCAGAGAAGAGCAATGTAGGACCAATCATGCATTCTGCATTGAAAGGAAAGTGAATTAACTTCTTTAAGCATAGAAGGAAGAAGAGCTAAGATTTGATAAGGATTGACTGTACCTATCTGAACGCTTAACATTTATTTGTGTTTCACTCGTTATTTTGGAAGAGGGGATTAAAGAGGTTTTATTATCAGTTGCTGCAGATCTGTTTTACTGAATCAATCAAAGCATGATGCTTAGCTGCTTGGGATTAATGAGTCAATCTTTTAACCAGAGAACTTGCTGGCGATGGCATGTTGATAAAGGACAAGACCCAAAGAAACTCAGCGCAACTGTGGACATGAGATACAGTAATGATGATTATTGCAGCTTGGAATTTGCATAATGCTTTTAGATCTGTTTGCTGTAGCATATTAACTCAAAAAAAAAATCATTATCTTTAAATGTTCATAGTGCTAATTGGATTGTATCTGCTCTCTGCAAATGTTCCTAATGGCTGTCTGGATTCATGGGTCATATCGGGATTTGCAGGTAGGTGTCACATTCTGTTTACCAAGATAATGGTAGATGAAGGTGGAAATGACCTATTTCCTTGATAATTCCATCCTGTTAAAAGCCCACCATAGGCTCTTGCAGTAGTATGAAACTATTGGTACCCCTGATATTAGCCAGAATGCCAGGGAGAGAATTTTGTGCTGTATTTGTGGAGAAGGATGACTTGATGATCAAGTTAGCGTGTGAAATACTTGATGCATTTGAAATACTCCCTACTGAGCTAGGGTGAAGTTTAAACATGCAATCTAATACAGCTGAGTAAATACCTGATGAGACTGGCTTGTGCACACGTACTTTTTTTCTCTGCTGATGCTCTGATCCAGATTAGCATATGTGAGAAGAATTCAGCACTCTGATACACACTACAGTTTGTTTATCTCAGAGGGACTGAATGATTATCCTGGGTCTGGGGCAGCAGAGGCAGGCTTTAACAATGTGAGCTTATTTTTTTCCCCCACACTTCCACTGCTTAATATAAGACCTGAAGCCCTTAGTTACAGAACAAAGTGTCTGAGTAGTAACCATGCTTGTGCAAACCCAAGAGAAGAGTAATGACACTTCCTCATAAGCTTCCTGCCTCCGTGCAGGTGCAGGAGTCAGGAGGGTCTGAATAATTCATAAGGTGCAAATTAGCCCCAGCTTGCTCCCACTGCTCAAATTTTGCTTCTGCTTGCCTACCTAGTAGCTAGAAAGGAAAGAAATAAAGCAAGCTTGGGAAATGAGGAAGGGTAAGGCAAAAAGTGTTTCAGTTTTAAAACCAGTGTCACAGAAACTGGTGAATACTGGGTGTGTTTGAAAGCTTGGTGTTTATTGAAGAAATCGGACTGTGCATTGATTATTCATGAAGTGTTTTCTCAGGATGAAGTAAGCTCTGGGGACCAATTCCATTGCTCTCAGAGAGGGAAATTCTTCCTTTTAAGAGTTAGGATTTTTCTCACTTTTGTTGTTACTGTTTCTAAAATATACTGTTTTTTTTAAAAAACCCACAACACCCTCTTAAAAGCTCATTTAAAGCCTGTTAAGCTATTGGGAGAGAATATGCCTTTATGGTGTTGCTGGGTCAGAGAGTGTTCAAGGATCCAGAGAAATTTGTTGAGAAGTTTTGGATGTTAGGATGGTTACTGCTTCCAGTAAATGTGGATTCCAAGAGTTTGTATGAAAGTTGTTATGTCTGGAACTGCAGTATGTAATTAGCTTGTATTTTTATCATTTAAAAGGCAGTGTTCCTCTGTTTTAAATAGTGCTAGTGATTGTTACCTTTTCTGTTGGGTTACTTAGTAGCTTTTGTGCCCAGAAGAACAAAATCAAAGGTGAGTGGGGTGCTTAATCCTTCTGCTGCACAACACTGCAGCTCACCCACATACCAAGTAAAAGCTTTTGCTGAGCACTGTTGTTATGGGAGAAGGGAATTCCTGACACAGATCTTTGAACAGTTTATGTGTTTCTGAGCAGTACAGAGACTGGTCTGAAAAAGTTGGATTGTTTCTCCTGTGTACCTGAATATAGAATCATAGAATCACAGGCTGGCTAGGGTTGGAACTTGGGCAACCTGTTCCAGTGTCTCACCACCTTCAAATTAAAGAATTTCTTCCTAATGTCTAACCTAAATCTCCCTTCTTCAAGTTTGAAACCATTTCCCATTATCTTCTCACTAAACACCCATGTAAAAATCCCTGCCCCAGCTTTCTTGTAGGCTCCCTTCAGATACTGAAAAGTTGCTATAATGTCACCTCAGAGCTTCCTTTTCTCCAGGCTGAACAACAACAACTTCTTTAGCCTGGCTTCATAGGGAGGTGCTCCAGCCCTCTGATCATTTTAGTGTCTCTCCTCTGGACATGTTCCAGGAGCTCCATGTCCTTCTTATGCTGGTGCTTCCAGAACTGGACACAGTACTCCAGGTGCGATCTCACAGGAGCAGAGCAGAGGGGGAGAATCACCTCCCCTAACCAGCTGTCTGTGCATTTGATGGAGCCTGAGATGCAGCCCAGGCCCACATCCCTTTGACATCTTTCATGTGGAAGATGGAAACACCCAAAATCCCCAGCAGGGGCAGGAACAAAGTAGTTAGTTCTCAAAAAACAGCAGGTGTTCAAATGGAGAAAAGCTCTCCTAATGTTTTTGCTGGGTTGAATATGAAAAGAGAACAATAGCATAAAACAAACAAACAAACTTCTTTTCAATGATTAGGGGCTTTTTTTGGGGTTTTTTTTTGTATTTTGTTTGTTTGCAGGGTTTTTTCAGTGTATACCCCTTCTCTCTCTATTCCCTTCTACCCCACCCCCTCTGGGCTCCTACATGGAGCAGCAAGGTCACGTTGCCATCATCTGTTTTTGTATTTCCCTCATTTGGGTGGCTGGAATAGGAGCTGGCTCTCATTTCTAGCTGATTCTGTCATTTCCGCTAGGCCCCAGCTTGGGCGAGCGCCAAGACCAACAGGTGATCCTTGTAGCTGCAGAACAGCAGGAAGGAGGCTGTGCATGTAGGAGACAGTGCACCAGAGGGGCTGCCTGGCCCTGCTCCATCTTTCAGTATAATTAACACCCCCTCTCCCCAACCCCCCCCTCCTCCCCATACCGAGCAGAAAATCTGTGCAGAACAGCTCAGCTGCGGCAGCCGCCGTAGGGAAAATGTTAATAAAGGGTCCTAGAAGAATATTGACTGTGCAAGTACAGAGGTGTGTGCTCCGTCTTAGAAACCGTGGTTGGTCCTTTATAGGAACAGGGGCAAGGCTGTATTAGCTGCTGAAAAGTAAAATGTGGTCTGACAGCTGTTGCAGGGGACAGAAGCATTTCAATGAATTTCGGTGCTATGCTCACGGGCTTTCTTATTTGTATAGGAGCTGGTTTGGAATGAGGTGGTAATTCATTTAAGCTTTTCTCTGCAAGAGGTAGATTTCAAAGTCACATAGAAATTATTTGGGCAGAGAGTTATCTCTGGTCAGTCAGGGCCATCTCCAGCTGTAGAGCAGGGGGCAGCTGGGGCAGGACTGTGCAGGCTCTGCATTCTCTGGGCGTCTGCTCCAGGGAGGCGTGGCTGTGTGGGCCTTCACAGCCATAATTTTTAGAACACATGAAAAAAATTGCAGGAATCCTCAAGACAGCCTCAAAGAACTATTTTTTTTTTTCAGAGGAAACTCCTGACGGATTTTTATTTATTTATTTCTATTAAAAACTGGTTATAATTAGAAGCTGACAGTGGTTTTTTTTTAAAAAAAAAAAAAAAGGTTCCAAAACATTTATCCAAGGCTTAGGTTTAACTCCTTGGTATATAACATAATGTGTCCCAGGAAATCCTATCTTCCTGTACAAATACAAAATCTGTTTGTATTTGTGAGGCTTTGTGATGTTTTAAGATAGCCTTAAACCTCTACAGAATAGATGTTATTTTATGTTCTCTCTGCTTGGTACAATAGGAAGCCAAATTGACTCTCTGGAGTCAGTGCTAGTGGTTTGAAAGCTGGAGGCTGTTTATAGACAAAGTATAAGTTTTCTGCATATGCTTCTGTAGGAAGCTGGTTCCCCCTCTTCCACTCACCAGAACATCAAGGAGAAATGGACTGGGAAGCCTCGATCAGCTCCGCTGGTGAAAATGGGGTACTGCAGATCTGCACACCAGCAACCCTCTGCCCTGCCTGACCCTTCCTGCTCCAGGCTAGCCAGAAGCACAAATAGTAATGAGAGTAAACTCGGTTATGAAACATCAACATATTTAGTAATGCTTCTAGCAGCTAGCAGTCTGCAATCATTTTAGCTAAGGCAGCAATCTAGGATTTTGTTTCTCTGTGCATTGTTCTGTGGTTTGTCAGCCATCTGAAAGGGGAGGAAGCACCCTAGCATTGCACTTCAGGGGTATGTTGTGTGTGTGTGTGTAAACCTAAAGGCAATCCAAGACCTGAACTGTAGCAGATGGTTGTGAATATGTACTTCATTTCCCTTGGATGTGTCACCTCATGCTAAATGATGCCCCAGTGGACTCTGATGTCTGAGGTTGCTTTTTATTCCCTTATGCCCCTTTCTCTCTCAGCGCTGGTTTGCTCCCTTCCAAAACCTCTTGTATATAAGGCTGTCAGCAAGGAATTATTCTATCAAAACATTCTGCATTTTTCTCTTTTATCCTTTATACCTTGTTAGACCACTGTAATCCCAGCATTTGCAGTGGATCCTGGAAAAACATGAAGAGTCCCTCTGGCAGGCTCTGCTGTCCTTTTTGCTTCTTCTGGGGTTAAGGTGCTAGTGGGAATGTTTTCTTTCTCGATGCTCACCGCTGGCTCCCATGACCTCTGTAAATCATGGCAGGATGAAACAGGGGCTTTTATCTGTGGGGTGAGCCTGGTGACTCCATTTCATGAGGAGGTAGCAGTACCACTTGGAGAGGCTGGAGAGCAAGAAGGGATCATTTCCACCTGTGTTTGGCTCAGTGCAGCCCAGACTGGGAAAAAAAGCCCTCCAAAGAGTACTGCAGAGGGGAGGAAAGCAGGAAAGCATCCTTTGGTGGCCTCCATAAAGTCAAGTTTTCCAGTACATTTGGCAGGCAGCCTGGAGCAGATCCCATCCTTATGCCAGCCCTGTGGAGCACCACCCCTCGTCGTTCTCCCTGCTGCAGCACATACCTTACTATTATTAATAGCCCAGAGGTGCCAACAGCATGCTTTGTTCTGGACAACATGCAGTTGCACAAAGAGCAGGGAATTGTGTGACAGATTTTTATGTGCTGGTAGATGGATTTGGTAAGAAGTGCTCTTGTTTTTCCTGGGTTTTTTGGAGGGGGTTGGAGATTTTTTCATTCCGTTTTGGTTTTGTTTGGTTTGATTTGGTTTTTTTGGGGGGGCTGGAGGTTTTTTTTTTTGGTTTTGGTTTTTTTTTTGGTTGGTTGTTGTTGTTAATGTACATTTCTTCTTTTTCTTCACATACCCCCTCCACACCACCACCACCACCACCCATTGTCTGTCCCTAGTGCATTCAGCAGGTGAAGGATGCTGCAGTCCCCATGGCAGAGGAGAGGGAGGGAAGTGCTGTCAGGACACAGGGGTGCGTGGGAGCAGCAGGCTCCCATGGCACCTCAGTGGGAGTAGATCAGCTACAGCAACTGCCCTGCATGATTCCCTGAACAGTGAGCTCTAAAAATCAGCTGAAGAGTGAGAGAAACAAGTCAGTTTTAAGTGCTTCTAACTTGCCCTGTGAGTGTGCAGAATCCCACATTTGGTTTGCTGGTGTATTATGCAGAGTGTGGGGAAGGGAGCTGCCCCAGAGCATTTGGCCTGATGAGTCTTGGCCCAAAGTCATGGATGTTACTGTGCTGTCACTGTGAAATCAGTCAAAGCTTCAAAATCTGCGGCTGCTGTTCGTAGAACCGTAAATCCTTCATAGTCATATTTGCTTTGTAACTGAAAAAAACTTCCAACTGTATCTGCTTTCAGGCTGCAAAACCTAAGCAAAAAAAGATGTGGATTAGCATGCAGGCAAACGGCACTTTTGGAAAAAGCAGTGGATTTAGAAAGTGTGCTAACAAAATACCCAGTCACGGGGATTCCTCTGAACTCTGTGGAATAAGAACAGCAGCATGCACTGAATCTCATATCCCCCAAATTAGTAGCTGTTTAATGTTATTCCTGTAACCCATATGCATCCTCTTGTTACACCTCCTCCTGTTTTTCCGCTCTGTGTAGTTCTACTGTTTCACCAATACAAGCTCACTGTGGCACATCTTTTGTCTTTTTCACTATTTTGTGAAGTACCTAAAGCTCTTTTGGGTGCCATAGAAGAAGTAGTCGCAGTAGTAATTATTATTAATAATAATTATTATTATTTGCCAGGTATACTGTGTCAAGTTGTTCTTCAATTGTTTATGGCACAGACACAAAGTAAGGGTGGCTGCTGAATGCTGATATCTCAGCTGTAAGGTAAACCTCTAACACAGGAAGGGAAAATGCCTGGTTTATTTATGAATACACTCAGAAACAATGTCCGCCTTCCAATATACCCATGCTTTTTTTGGGATAGTGCATTTTACTTGGATGCAGCATCACCAAAGGTCAATAATAATCAAGGCTAAATTGCTTGCAGAGCAAAGGTAATTAAATGCTCTCATTACACTGGTCATTATTTTCATTGTAAATTCGATGTTTAACTTTTCACTGGCTTCTCTGTTATGACTGTGGCAGCAAGACAGCCAGGCTGAGCCATCTCCTGCTAGTGTTTGAAAGGTACAAAAAGGCACCACAAAGGAAATTGACTGCAGCTGACCATTTTGGAGCAGAGACCTTACTTGAACCAGCAGTGACAGGAGGGAAGTGTGAACTTGCTTCAATTCTGTAGCAGACCTCTGAATATTAAGGATGTACACAGCAGTTGGGAGGATGCATTCAGAGTCGAGTCACACTCAGGATCACATTCCCTCGGCTTTCTCGTTGTTGCTGTGGTAGTTTGCAGCCAAGGGGAATTCTCTAGCTTTTGGACTTAGTAATAGATGTAATTGGGTGGAGAATTAATGTAAACTTAAAATAATTCAGTTTCATAGTCATTATACTCCTTAGCTTTAAATTATTTAGCTTTGTGTCTCTGGTATCTCCCCAAAGCCCTGCCATTACCAATTGTCTGTCTTTCTTTATTAGCTTATATTTTTCCCTAAAAGGAAGGCCTCATGTACAGTGTAATTATCCAGCAGCGCCGATTAACTGCATAATTCTCTTTTCTGTAAAACTACTTTGTAAATTACTTCTCATTTCACAAAAATGATTTGCCAGGCAATTTTGTGGAGGTTCTTCTGTTCCGGGGTTTTTGTTTTTTTGAGCTTTTTTAGGTTTGCTTTTCCTAGCCACCTTCTCCGTGTGTCATGGTAATATCTTTAAAACTATTGTGTATGGTCCTGGTGCAAGCACTGAAACCTAAAATCATTTAAATGGAGAAAAATAAAGTGGATTTCATGGTTACTTGTTACTTTTACCATTAGACACAGTGAACAAAAGTTGCTAAGAATTCTTGCTCTTAGAGCAGGGGATGTTTTTGGAGAAAATTGTCTTAATAGTGATATCAAGTAGACTTGTTCAGTTGAACTAGCTGTTGAAATCTTGGCTACTTTTTAGCCTTTCAGATTGCCCATTGCTGCTACCAGTATGCTTCAGTCATGTTGGCAGCCTTCATGTCCTATTCTTTTTAGCTGTTGCTCCTTCAGGCATTGGAATGGGCTGCCCAGGGAGGTGGTGGATTCTCCGTCCCTGGAGGTTTTTAAGAAGAGACTGGATGTGGCACTCAGTGCCATGGGCTGGTAACCACAGTGGTTGGGGATTAAGGGTTGGACTTGATGATCTCAGAGGTCCTTTCCAACCTGGCTGATTCTGTGATTCTCCATCTGCATTGATCAACAGCTCCTCATCCTTTCTCCACAGAGACTGAGAAGCCCACTCTCTGCCTTCCCAATGCCCTTAGGTATTTCTTTGTGCTCCTTACACCTGCTTACTGGGCTAGATGTTATTGAGAAAATAGCATGTCCTTGGGGGATTATAAAATACTCTGGCATAGAAAGTGTTAGTATGCTCATCAGCTGGTTACCTGCATTTGACCTGAACAAAATAATTGACAGCAAAGAGCCCTGCCTTGTTGGACAGGTGGGTAGCCTGGATGTTGCAAATTGATCCTTTCCTTTCTGATGAGCATGATTCCTTGGGTCTGACATTTTTAAAGTTGTCATTTGTTGTGTGTGCTAGAGTTCATTCTGCATTTAATGGAGAGAGGTGGGCATCCCATTTTAAAACATATACATTTAGGATACATGAGGTGAATTATGCCTATTTGTAAGTGCCCCAAGCAATGTGAAGTTTAGAGGTCATCCTGGTCCTATATAGGAGTCCTTCAGTAAAGCTGGCATTTGGTTTCAGAAGGATATTTTTCACATGTGTTTGTGTGTGTAGAAACAACTGACCAAAATCTAGAATTCTTCATAATGATTAAGTCCAGGCAGAGCCAGTAACCTGGTTAGTGTTTACCAAAAGAGCAGAAAAACAGGGTTGGTATAGAGTGATTCTTCCTTTGGAATACCTGCATCTTCTCCCTCTATCCATCTTCATGTTAAAGGTCTTTTCCAGCCAGAATGATTCTGTGCTTCTACTTTATAGCTTCAAAATACCAGTAGGTTATGCACCTTCAGCCTCTGAGGCTATGTCTTGACATTAATGTTTAATATCCGTATATGGCCCTGCCCTTTGTGAACTTGTCTAATACTCCTTTGAGCCCATTTATTCTCTTGGTCTCCATAGTATGCTGTGGCAATGAGTTTCAGGTATGTGCTAGATGAAAACAAAGAAGCTCTTCCCTCTGTTCAGTATAAGCCTCCAGTTCTTCGAAAAAATAGTGAATTATCACTTCCTGTTGTTATGTTCTTGGCCCTAGAGCTTTGCTATCTCCCCTCCCCTATCTCACAAATTTGACATTCTCAGGGTAACATGTGGGCCAGCTGTCAAAGATGTAGCTGAAATAATTTTCACAAGGAGAGTTTTCACTCTATGCTCTTGAGACCATATTAATCCTAGATCTGACATGGTTTGAATCTGTAAATAAGAAAAGGATAAATTAAAGGAACATGCTTCCCAGGAACTGTTGTATCACTCTTTACATTCAAGACAGAACTACAAATCTTTTTTGGGGGCACAAGTACTTGCAAAAGGTAATAATGCTGAAATGCCACTTGTTTAGCTGCTCTAATCCTTTGCTTCTAATGAGCTGGTGTCTTCTTCATCCCCCACTTTTTAAAGTATGACAGTGTGATGCTTGTTGCTGTTCTGCTGCTCAAACTACTAACCATATTCCTTTAGAGCTTCTCTTTTCTGCCATGCCAGAAGAACTAGCTTTACAGTACCGATTTTTTCTAACTATTTCTAAATTTCTCTCTCTAGCTTGTATTTCTGGAGCTAATTCGTTGTCTTTTTACATCGTTCTGTGTCTTTTTTTTTTCCATTTAATCCCATGCACCTGCTCTTTTAGACTATATGTCCTTTTGCTATTGTTCCCTGTGCTGCTGTGAGTTACAGCAGTGAGCAGATGGAGACAGACAAATAAGTATCTTTTACAATAAAAAAAAAATACTTAATGTGTCTAAAAATACAAATGTATTTTTGGCAATGTGTACTTTCCTAGTTTTAGACTTTAATCACTTGTGCTTAAAATTACTCTGGTAGTTCTTTCCCCGGTTCTTCCAGTCTCAGTGACCTTAACAACCAGTATATTTGTTGACACATGGCTTGGCAAATAAAGGCCGAAATAGTAAATCGACTATTCTCTTTGATGTGTTTCATAACTGTTTTCCATCAGGCATTTAGCAATACTTTTTAAAAATGTTTAATTATACTGAAAATAATTAGAAGCATCTACTTATACATGCTGACGCCCTGCACTTTGAACTCCAACATTGAGACTGATCAGATTTTCTCCTATTAATTGGTTTTATTATCACAGCATAGAGGTTACTGTCTTTGAATCTCCACAGACCTTCAATTAGAGTGGCTGTCAATACTGAGGACTGATTTTTGTGGGACATCTGTGGACATTATTGTTCAGAGCACCATAAAACCTACATTTTGCCCTGCTATGTTTCACTGCACCTCTGTACTTCAGAAAGGATTTGCATTAGTGTGTGTGTGCTGAAGATTTGCTCTGTATTAGCAGTTCTTTCCTTATAACTGGGAGAAAAAGACACAAACGTGTTGCTTTGCAGCAAGGATCTCCTTAATTGTGGCAGAGGAAGGGCTGTAAACCATGCTAAGTCATAAAGGTCACAGCCTCTGTGAAAAGTTTCTCTATTAATAGTCTATAAGTATTTTGTTTCTGCCAGATTAGTGCTTACAACCGAAGTCATTACAAGTTGGATACATTAAAGTCAAGGGTGTATCAGTGTGTCCTGTGTTGCCTCCCAACACCCTCTGTGCTCCTTTGCTTAGACTGCCTTTTCATAAATGGACACATATGGCAGATGCGAGTATACAAGCAACCAAGCAATTTGTTGGGCAATCAAAGAATGCGTAAAACAAATAAGCCTTTTTTCTTTCCCTTTTCTCTGCTTTTGAACTCATTTTGCAAACCACTGACTTTTTTTATCAGCTGTGTGGAAAGAGTTGCCTTGATTTCTGTGTCACCTGTTGCTTTCAGTGTGACATTCTCTCCTGCATGACTCCTTTCACCAGTAAAGTCGGTAGATAGAGTTCGTTCTGCGTTTAATGGAGAGAGCTGGGCATCCCATTTTAAAACATATACATTTAAGATACATGAGGTGAACTATGCCAAGAATTTCCAGTTTCTTCCTATGTCTGTCTTTCTGTCTTTCCCTTGTACATCAAGGGAGTCTAAGCAAACTAGTCAAGTAAGTTAGAACAGAGAAAGAGAGGGAATTTTGAAGAAGACATAACAAATGTAGAGGAGATGTAAGGTAAAAATACTATCCTGAAGAAAAATAAATTCTTCTTTGAAAATTAAGATTTGCATTCTAATCCTAAGTGCCATAAAATGAGCACCCACTGAAAGCCAGGAAAGTTTGAAGGACAAATTATCTGGCATGATGTACACCTTCATGTTCAATAGGTATATGGAACAGTGACCTGGGATTTTTGACTATATGCCACCTCTTTTATCTGAAAGTTCTTGTGCCCTGACTTATGTAATTGTTGTCCCAATCACCTATATTTTTTCATTCTAGATAATACTTATTGTAAAAAGAAAAAAGAAACAAAAAGGCAGTTAATTACTCTGAATGTCATTCCTTTGTCTGAAAAATGGTAGTAACATTGTCCATCAGCCTCACTGGGGTATTGAGAGAATGAATTCATAAATCTGAACTTTGTTCAAGTATTATGTAGATTCTCATAGTAAAACCTATGAATTACAGATAAACCTGATAATAATTGAGAACAGAAGGTTTATTGCTTCATTTGCTTTCTTTTTGCTCCCTCTAGTAGCACAAAAATGAATTGTTCATTACTGTAGTCCTAAGGGTGAGACCACTGGTGACTTCCAATGTTCACATCAATTGTGCTGGCCCCTCAAGGTACAGCTTTTAAAGTGATCTTGGTTCACGTGTCATTTCTGAATCATAATACTGTTAGACCCAACAATAAATATTTTGGCCCCCCAAAGTAAAAATGTTGACCCCGTTGCACTCGTGCAAGCAAATTTTTTCACCTTCAGAAAACATATCTTGGATTCCGTGGGGTCCCACATGGACTCAGGTTCAGCTGTCTGGATCAGTTGCAGCATTTAACATTTAGATCCACCTGTTTCAGCTTTTTACCCTAAGGCACACCAGAAAAGACTGAACTACAGATGTCAGTGTTGGGTAGCTGGGGCTTTCTTCTTAAAAGTATTGAGATAGTATTAGTTTGGTCATCTAGAACTCACTTTATATCTGGGATGCTTCAGGTGTGATGTGACAAGGAGGTTTAAGTTTCAGAGTGTATGTGGTTGGAAGTCTTCATGTGTTGACTTAGTATTTGAGTCCTGTAGTAATGATCTGACTTGGTTATATTAGTTGCCTTTCCAAAAGTACCAGGGATAACTTGATTGCACAAGTGAAGGGGCAAATCTAATGGGCAGAGTCCAGTTCCTATTCCTAACCATGGGTTTTGGCCACTTCTCTTGCATTCATCCAAGGGCTGGTGAATCACACAGTGGAGAGCAGCAGCACATGTTAGCTCCCTAACCTGCTCCTCCATGGGGCTGGAGGCACCTATGGCTTGGGATGGAGGGGTAAGAAAGTAAAAAAGCTGGTTTTATTAGACTTGTATGGTTTCATCATTTCAGGTGTATGGTAAAACTTCACAGTGAGAAATGTCTTGTAATGATCATGTAATTAGTAATGATGGTCATGCAGAATCTAGTGACAAGACTGCTCTGTATTCAGACTTCTTGAAATTGTCACATCTTGCAGTAGAGACAGCCTGAGATGAATTCAGAAGCTAAGATTTTTTTTTTGTTTCTTAGACAATTAATTGCTTCTTACAGTACTTCTGTGTCAGTCAGCTAGTCTTAAATCCTTGTTTCTCAGAATCCTTGTTTCTCATGTTTCTGTGCTTCTCATAGAAAAGTGTATTTCCTGACTGCAACTGGAGAAAAATGAGGATGAAGATACCTATTGGAATGTTCTGTATTTTTACAGCCTTTATCATTGCACAAGACCATGTGTATGCCACATAGCAAGGCAGCTAGGTCCATGCTTTATAACTTCAGCTTCACCAGCCTCAGGATGTTTGGGGCCTCAAAATGGCATGTAGGGAACAGAACTGTGTAGGTTTAATGAACAGAAGAAATGCCCATCAGTTGTGAGGATAGCAGAAATACAATCCTGGAATACAGTGTCAACATGTTGATATGCAAGAGCACAGCATTAAGTACCCTGCAGCAGTAACAATTCCAAAAGGCAGTTTTTCCTGAGTGGTTTCCAATGTCCTTATGTGTTCTTATCAGTAGAAATAAGACCATGACAACACGTGTATGTGGAATCCCCAAAATCCTGACAGTGGATGTGAACTTGAAGTCTCAATAGCTTGGTTTTTGAAAACTGCACAGAAGGCACTGACCCAGCTGAGCTGGAATTATTTGCCCAAATAAAATTGCTTGTGTGCTTGAGGGCTCAAAGAATCAGCCTCTAATTGCAACAGTTTATATACATTAAGGAATTATGTATGCTTGGACTTTTAGAAATCTCTGTTTAAGACATTTCTGTCTTTCTCTTTGATTCATGTGAATGCCAAGGATGCAAACACATTAACCAGCATGTGAGAAATGCTGGGGATGGAGGAGGAAAGGGTTGGCCAACACTGGAAGAGGCTGCCCAGTGAGGTGTTTTAGTCTCCATCCCAGGAGCTGTGTAAAAGATGTGTAGGTGTAGGTGTGGTGCAAGGCAAGTCAGTCTTGCATCCTACTTTTCACACTTCAAAAAATGTATTGTATTTTTGGGATATGGTTTAGCACTGGACTCAATGGGGTTAAGTTTATAGTAGGACTTAATGATCTTAAAGGTCTTTTCCAACCAGAATGATGTGATTCTGTGATACCTATTTAGGAGGCACTAGCAACAGGATAGGAAAGGACACATAGAAAAAATAGAGACTTGCCAAGACTGGTGGTTGAATGACAAAACTAAGTGCAAATATTAGGATAAGGAAAAAAGAAAGGAGTTCAGACAGGGTGGTTTAGTTTGAGCAATATTTTTCCTTACGTGTGAAGTTTTACGACTCATCTAATAAACTCCACTAGCACAGTGTCAGTACACTGTGCCCAAACAGATCTGTAAAATTCTTTAAAGCCATATTCTGTAGGTAGACTTTTTTCCCTGGTTCAAAGGCATTATGAAATAGCACCTTTTTGTTCCATTTCTTCTGTGTCTCTTTCTTTTCTCTGTCCTTTGCCCCCTCCCTTTCTATCTGAGGAGCTGTCATTAGACAAAAAGAAGCACTATTTTTCTAACATTTCTCCAGGTGACTGATAGGGGAGGGGGGAAAAAAAATTTTTCCCCCCACTTCAGGCCTCAATTATTCTATATACACTTTGAAGAATCATGTAGCTTAACTGCAGGAATGGCCTGATTTCTTCTAGTGAAAATGCCTCCCAGTCATCTTTCCCAAACCATGCAGCTTGTATCATTGAAGTCTTTATTTTGGGGGAAGACAAGAAGGTACAGAATTATTTGGAGGGTTAACGAACAAAGACCAAGAGATAAGGAAGAAGGAAACTAAAAACTAAAGGAAGCTGCTGCCATCTAGAGTCAAGACTTAACGTTGACTTTCAAAGATGCCATTTAATTAATGTATGTGTGAAAACAATGGTAGAGGAAGGCCCCTCAGAGCAACAGAATTGCCTTTTACGCTTTACATAATGGAATGATTGGAATTTCTGAAAATCTTTTGGATTTTTAATGTGTGTGTTTCTGTATGTGTTATCTAGGTTTATTAATTCTCATAAAATTTGTTATAATCACATTGAGAATCAATGAGAAGTAGAATTGAGAATCAAATTGAGAAGTAGAATAGTGTTCAAAGGAAGACAACAATTTAAAAGCAAATACACATTTAAAGGAGGCAACAAAAAGTGGCCTGAATCTGAAAATGTTTCTTCCAGTGTTGTAATCAATACAATGCAATTTGCATTCATACCTATATTGCTAGGATATACTGTAGTATTAAGTAGGAAGGTCTATGTTGTACTTTTAAATATTTAAATAATGATTTCTTTCATAATACATTGTTGTTAAAACACAAACTTATCTGACAGTCAAGCTGTAGAGGGATGTTGAGATCTCTTTAAAATATTTGGAGCACAAACTGTGTAACATTAAGACAACCTGAAAAAGTCTGTGTGTAGAAACTAACCAGACTGGTTAGAAGCTAAGAGGAAAAGGGAAAACAGTTTACTCTGTTTGCATGAGTTCAAACCGTGGAGAGATTTAGAATGACAACAAGCTACTAATTGAATAAAAATGTTTCTTAAAAAAATCTCTAATTCTATAACATAAGCAGTTTTTTTTTTTTTTAAGATAGCTTCCAAATATAGACAAGTCAGTCTGGCATCCTACATTGTTTTCACACTTCAAAAAAATCATTGTATTTTTGAGTGACATGGCCTCTTCTTAACTTTCTGACCAACTTAAAATTTGACCTGAATTTTAAACCTTTCTGTACCCATTTCCTGGCTGTATTCTTACAAATAGGTACACTGAAGGTAAATTGGATTTAGAAGAGTACATGTAAATATGCTACCAGAATTGTGGTCTGTATTAGGATTTGTTAACTGACTGAAATCTTTTTGTTTGTTTTTGTTCGATTTTAAAAGTCTGCCCAATATTTTCCAAGTTGATTTCATTCTTCTTTGGAAGGGCTTGCAGAGGAACCTGTGTGTGGAAGAGTGTGTGCAGAGGAGGTGTTCCCACTGCAGTTTCACAGGGCATCATCACCCTTTTCTCCTTTTCCTCAGGTGTTTCTCCAGCTCCAGCCTCTTGAGTCCCTTGTGTGACACCACCCTGGGAAGTTAGCTGGCAGACCAGCTGGGAGCACACTGGGGAGGACTGCAAGTAGGACAGGCACATGAAGAAGATCCCGTGCAGAGTTGATTGGAGCAAGGCTTTTTTGAATTACAGATCACAAGAAGCTTGTTTGTTTGTTTTACAGTTGGTTTTTTTCTCCCTTCTAATTACAATGAGAACTCAGAATTAGTGACCTTAGTCTGGATGACGTGAACACTTCTAACATCTTGAGGTGGGACAGTGGCAGACACCTTTTGTCATGTGTCCCATTTGGTGCCCTCACTTGTCTGGTCTTCCTTTGCTTCTGTCTCTGCTCCTGGTCATTCAGTTTCGCAGTCCCAAGGGAAAACCCAGTGAAGGGCCAATCTCCTCTCTCCCATCAAGGCAGCAACCCGCCAAAGTCTGAGTTTGCAAGAACAAGCAAACACTCTTGGTGGGAACAGGTACCTCTGATCTCTTGCTCTGGTGCAAGCAGAAGCTCCCACTTCTGTTTCCAATAGGAGTGCAAAACAGGCTCTCTCACAGCACAGCCTCTGCATAGAGCAGCACATCCCATCCAGTTCTTAAAGGCATTAGAAATATCACTGTGTGCTTGAAGGAATAGAGGTCTGGCATTTGGTGCGGAAAGGGTAACAGACTGTCCCAGCTTAAATCTGTGTGAATATTCCATCTTTAATGTATGGCTCACAGGGTGGTGGAATGGCCTTGTTCTGCTCCTTGGGTTGCAGATGGGGGAAGGGGAAGGAGGACAACCATCAGGTGGAGCAGAGCTCAGCATGGCATACAAAAAGCTCAAAATATTGTGCCATGATGTTCGATGGTGAGTGAGCTTTCAGAAAATATACCTGTTGCCATTGAAGCATCCTTGTGTCTTTTCATCACTGGTACATTGTACTTCCAGATCTTTGATAGAATTGTTAATTAGCAAAACTGTTCTGAGTAAGTTTACATGTTTCTGTTCTCTGTAGAATTTATTATTTTCAATAATTTCAATTTTCAATTAGGTTCTTTTTCACTTGTGTAATTTGATAATAGCTTAATATCCAGCTATTCACATTTTGGTCACTTTCTTTCTCTTAGTCAATTAATTACGTAAACACACTTTGTGTTTGGGAACTGCCTGTTAGCTACATTTATAGAGACATTTCTGTCTATATTTGCAACAGTTCCTAATTTAAAATTTAAAATTGGAAAGTGTTCTTTGTCCTTTGTCTCTGGTGGTGCTTCTCTGACCTCTGCATAGAAAGGAATATGATTCTGTTTTCATGGAACTTCAGCATAGGATCAAATATTTCACACACTTTGATAAATCTGTTCAACCAGTTTTTAAAAAGACGGCTGTCAAAAAGCACTTTATAGTTTTACTTTTCCTTTTTGTTCCCCATTCTTTGAATTATCCTATTCCAAGTCTAGGAAATAGCTTCACACTTGTTAGTAGTTTGTCTTTTTCCATTTTCCCCCAGTATGCTCTTGCCTTGTTAGTGCAGCCCAGACACAACTACTAAGAAGTTAAATTCACAAAGTATGTGAACTCTTTTTTCCTTCATCTCCTTTGAACTACTTGATCTCTGTATTTAATTCTAAAGTCTAAAATGAAACCCTGGCACCACATATTTCTCTCTACCTTGCTCAATTCTCCATAGCTTTGAAAGGCGAATGAGACTTAGGACAGATTACTCACACTACTTTTCTTTATAGCTGGTGCAATTAAGAAGATTCACCAAAAACTTTTTGAAGGTTTTGGGGGGATTAAAATTCCCTGCTTGCTGGTCTAACGTGATTACTTCCTCCAATCTCCTTTTCCCTCTTCTAGTTTAATAGAGCTTTAAATTTACACAGTATTTCTGTTTACTTTCTTATTTGGGCATAAGCACCTCAGAATTCATGAGCAGTATCTGAGATTTATGGCTTGAGCATTTAGTCATTAATAAATTCATTGCATTCTTCAAAGCAGAGTTTTACATGGAAATGAAGAATATTCTGCACTGGAGGTATTTACCTCATTTTTAGATTTCTGGATGCTTCCACCCACCCTTATTTACAGCAACTTTTGGTATATGGCATCCACATGGTGGAACATCATTAGATTACACATACAGGATCTGAGTCTCATCCTGCAAATGCTGCTGTCATGCTGCTTTCCTGAGAAGGAAGCATTATTTCTGGGAACTGTGCTGCACTGAGTGCGTTTACAAATCTGAGCAAGACCTGAGGAGCAAGAGAGTGCCTAGATTGCTGGAGGGGATAGCTAAAAGGACAGAGTAAAAGAGTTAAATACATATGGCTTGGTCAAACGGCAATTCAGAGGGGTGTAGCATTCTGTCTTGGAAGTGTAGAGGAGAGAAAATGGAACAAGAAAGAATCAATTAAGACTGAACATGAAAGTATTAAGTAAAAGCAGCAGCAGCAGGTTAGTTCAATCTATTTAACCCTCCAGTAAAACAAATTTCTGCCAGCACCTTTCCTTTGCATCTAAACACAGGGTAGGAAAAAACCCACCTTTAGAATATTGAAATGGAGCAGAAAAGACCAAGGATCTGTTATGGGTGGGAACCAGAAGAAAGCATGACAGTAAACTCAATTTGTTGGGTGTTAGATTTTTGGGGAATCTCCCATTCCTGCTCTAAGGAGTTGTTTGCATGGCTTCTGATTCTTTGCATGGTTTCTACTACCTCCCCTTTTCTCCTGTCAACACATCCTGTTAGGACCTTTGTTATTACTGGTGATGTCCCCAAGCAGTTGCCTCCAGGAGACAGGATGAGGTGTTAAGTGAAGCATATGTAATTCCAAATTCAGCAACGTTGCAATTTGTCTTGTCTATGCAGAGAAAAAAGAGTGTGACCTGTGCTGTGTGCATGCTTCTCTGTATTCCCACCCTGTTAATCCATATTTCTCTATCAGCTGTCATGCTGATAGTCTGGGTAGTTTTAGTTACAGGCCTAAACCCAGACAGACCTGCAAAGGGAGTAGGGAGGGATGGGTGAAATAATGGTTCCATGGAAATCAGTAGGGGGTTGCTACCCAGCGTGACCAGACTGTCCCTTCAAGGTAATGGTGTGTTAGTAGAGTGTTCTTCTTGTAAGTTGATTCTTTTGTAATATGAGCAACTGGAGATTTTATTCTTTTAAAAGAATTATTTTTTTCCCCAGAGACTTACAGCTCTTCAGCAGTATGTCCTGTTAGATTTTGGTTAGCTCAAGTAAAAAAATATTTATATTACTCTGTCTCCATTTAAATAGGCACTACTGTCCTTGAAATGTCAAATAAAATATGACACGTCAATTATTGTATGTCAAGCACTTGATGTATTTTCAGCCTCTGTTGATTTAGATGGATTTTGACGTGTGCTTGACGTATTCTAATGGTGCTTCTTCAGTTCAGTGAGTGTCTTGAAAACAACATTGAATGGCACATAAATCATAGCACCACCTTTTTCAGGGACATTTGCCAGAACATGAAGTAGTGGCTTGGTGTTCTTGCGAGTGTTTAGCCAATAATGGCTCTCTTGTCCCAGGGCTGGAAACTTGCAGTTTCTGGCAGGTTTGCACACAGGGCTGATCACAGAGTTGGTTTAGTCAAGGATTTTTCAATCATTACTTTAGAAAAAATAAAACTTAACACTTTCTTAAGAGGTCTTTTATAAATCTCGTACCAGCATTTGGCTTGCATTGTGTCTAGTGATATGTGTGTGATATAGTAGTATACATCAGGATTGTAGTCATG
Organism: Florisuga fusca; assembly: GCA_038090715.1. Taxonomy (NCBI): domain Eukaryota; kingdom Metazoa; phylum Chordata; class Aves; order Apodiformes; family Trochilidae; genus Florisuga; species Florisuga fusca. Next base: position 40,513,636 of record JAAWXA010000003.1, read on the forward strand.
ATCACCATATAGCATTAGTAGGGATTTCTTCGTCACCATATTCACCTAAAATGCTCACCATTTACTCTTCTGCCTGAAAAGTGTGGGTTGAGTTGGAGCCCCCTTGCTGCAGTTTTCATACAGGCATGCAATGATATACACCTTAAGGTGGTGGGAGGAAGAGGGAGAGGAGGAGTTTAGTCCCCTTTTCAAATTGGGGACTAAAACACAAAAACAATAAAGAACAGGACTAAGAATACCCTGGAAATCAGTTGCTGTACTCTGAAGGCCCAAGCCATCTTTTCTTGAGCTTTGCTACTGTTTGAACATAGCACGTGGCTTTAATGAGAAGCTGTGCATTTAATTTAGATACACTTTCAAACACTCGTGTTAAATAGCTAGTTTGGATGATATTCTGTAATTTTACATACTATCTCCTTGCCTGCCTTGCCCTTTCTAAAAAAAGTATATCAGACTTTTAATAAGAAAGGGCTTGAGAGGTCTGGCTGCCAAGCCACTGGCCACTGAAAAGGTTAAAGATGTTTTGAAAGCTACTATTATTTACTGAACACAAAACACATTGAAATTCTGACATCTCATTTTTGTAGGAAAGACTGTAAGAAGAGCAAAAAATAACTGGCCAGCAAACACAGCCTTTTATACTACCTTGAAGAAATATGTTGGCAGTGCTACAGCTTTTTTCTGTGCCTGCTGTGGAGGAAGTGGTGGGGTGGGTAACCCTGTCTGCCTTCTCCACCTACCTCCTGTATGGCAGGAGAGGGACTTTGGCATGACAAAGATGCCTTTACTTCACATTTAAATAACATTTTTACTGTGAAAAAATTCCTTGTATCAGTATTCAAGACTTCTCTACCTCAGTTTAAGTAACAAGCTAGGTTGTGTTTGAGTGGCCAAATGTGAGACTTAAATGTGAAATGGATTTTGTGGCTGCTGTTCCAGTTAATATGAAGCACAAAATGGACCTCCACTTAACCATGCAGAGGGGGACAAGGTGGACTTGGAAATAGGAGTTTCCAAAGAGGATTCAGGAGTGTAATGGAAGTTAATGTCTTCCTACAATGCCATTTCTGAAAAAAATTGATAAGGGCACCTCAAGTTGGGTGTTGTGTGTCCAAGTTGTTATCTTGTGTCCATCCCTCTCTTATGGGAGAGAAGTATATAACAGGTAAAGAAATGCAAACTACATTGAGAGGGAAAGCCTTTCTCTCTCTTTCCCCTGAAATGTGTTTCCTCACCTCTGGATGGGTGTTGTGAGGTGTCTTGAGCAATCTCCCACACCTCCCAGGCAGTGTTGGCAGTGATGCCTGCCCAAAGTGGTGGGTGAGGCACAGGACCCCATTTCCAGGGTAAGATGTCTGGCTTGTCTGATTCAGGCGGTTGCTTGCCATGGTCACAGTTGTCTTGTCTGACTCCACACTGAACACCTCTCTGACCTCCACCTGCCTAACACTTTTTCTTACTGATTGTAGTTAAAGTGATAGCATTCTATCATGCTGGGAGTTTTGGGGTTGAATTTGGTTTGTTTTTCTTTTTTTCTCTGCCTCTTCCAAATGAACAATTGTGGCAGCAAAATGCTTTGATAATTATCCCTTTTTTACTGCATGTGAAAGCTCCAAGTGTTTTAGAAAATTCCAGGGGGGG